>JAMKCH010012073.1:0-94012 GCA_023653785.1 Ophioderma brevispina | reverse complement strand
AAGGTATCCAATACTTTGATTACCGCCAAATCTGCAGAAGCATTGTTTTTTTTATCAGTCTGCGTGCGAAAGTAAACAAATATACTCGCGCGTTTTGCACAGAATCGTTGCGCCACTCAAATATATGCACTGTGTCTCTTATGTTGCCTTGCACCTACATTATTCTATATCAGTTCGCAATGTTATGAGGCCCACCTACTTTGTGGTAATCAAAGTATAACACTAGTTACCTACTCACTAGCCTTTTTACTACAATTAGGCTATAAGGCCACTACATCCACACGGCCACTTCATGCACATACATGTTATCTTGATGGCAGTTGAATATCGCCAGTGTCGTACATTCAACATGCATGCATTTGGATTGTGCCCAAATACTCTTTAAAGTATTTAAGGGGTTCTCTTGAAACGACCCAGGATGGTTTGGGGCTGTCCGGGGCTTCCAGCCTACCCTTATTGAAACGGATCAATCAGGACAACTTGTTAATTTTTCCCCCTTGGATCAATTACCTCAGTATGCCCTTCTTACTGCTTATACACTTAACTTTCAGTAAAATAAATGCCACCTACCTGACCAAAGAATTGCAAAGCATTTTTCTTCGGAAGGTAATGGGTCTCAGGCTTTAGTATATCGCGGCCTTTGTTTTTACCAAGAGCTCCACTTGGACATGGTATCAACAAACCTAGTACAGAGCTCTGGAGCTCACGAGTCACATGACCCAGGAAATGACTGAACGTCCACCTGCAGAGCGAAAAGTTTTAAAGTTGGGAGTAAATTCAGCATTTGCACAGGATTTCAGATGGGGTACCTGCACTCCTCCGACTAGTTGCACAATATGGGATTTTGGCTGATGTTCATTGCTAGTGTCAATATTAAAGCTTGTCATAGTATCAATATCAGCATTTCAATGTGTGACCCCTAGTAAGCTAAGCAACATCAATAAAAAAAATATCAGCGTTCACCGAACACGTGTCATCTGCTGTCGCGGATTGTGATAGAGACAAGGTCACATGAGTAACCACACTCTGGGATAAGGCGAGGCTTGGGCATTGCCTCTTTACGCTTATAACCTTACTTGTTCCTTGACCTCCTCCCCTGTCAGTCTGACATTGAATGGCATAGGTGGGTCACCTCCACTAGCTATTTTCCACACACAATTTAGAGGAAGGTACGGTGGAAAGCGGCTTGCTGCCTGACAACTGATGGATATACACTCCTGAGCTCGCCTGGTGAACTACAAGCAATGATGGAAACATGCTAATAACTTAAAGGTGCAACGACAGATTTCAATATAGGTGTACCAAAAAATGTAAACTCTGATGTTGGCACTGTGTAAAGCTTTTATATAGAAATATCCCATCTGCCAAGGATTAAGTCTGGAACAGATGCTTTGGTAAATTCTGAATTCTAATTTCATATAGAAGCAAATACGAATTCAGCCTATGTTTTTGTATTGAATTAAGCATAACAAATCACTGTTTGTTTTTTGTTGGAGTTATTTCTGTACCAAATAACAAGGTAGGGGAATCTATTGAGCATTCTATATGAATCCTGACATAACACAGAAACTATAGATGACTTGAAATTCTCTCGTGTGCACTTAAAGGTGCAATGAATATTTCACGCGATCCATATTTTCTGTCATTTAGTGGTTTCATATCATTAAACACTCAATAGATTTCTTGTATTTGCTACAGAATGTCTTAACTGAAAGCAAAAGATGATTTTATGTGCTGATATTTCAATATAACAAGCTAAATTTCTATTTGCTCAAAAGAAATGAGAAATTTCACAAGTTTTGTACCAAAGAATAATTCTCAACCTTAATCCTTCCACATGGGGATATTTTTTGGAAATTGAAAGCTGTACAACCGAGTCAAAAATCAGAATTTTCTTATTTTTTAGGACGCCTTGTTATGTGAAATCTCTCATAGTACTTTTTAAAATGACTTGTACTTGGTGCAAAATATTAGCCGAAGTCTCCATCATTATGAATACACTCAGAATAAAGCAATTAACATTAAGGGTGCCAGCTGTGACACTCATTTTGGATTATTTATTCCACTATTGTATTTATTTATTAATTTATTTATTTTATTATACAGAGTAGCCTCATCAGTAATTAAGTACGCTCTCCCTGAGGGCCCTGTTTAAGTTTATACACTTTTTTATACAAGTTATACAAGTTTTAATGATCTGCAACAACAATCAACTGAAATACAAATTACTAAACCCTTCACAATTAAAAGAGATAATGAACATAAAGGAAATTAAATAAGTTGTTTCATAATATGTTTGAAAACAGGTACTGAACTATTGGTACTATGGTATAATTCTAAATCAGATGGGATACTATTCCAAAGTTTAACAGCACGGTAATGAAAAGTACGTAATCCTGAATTTGAGTTATACTTAGGAATATTAAGGAGCAATGTTCCTGATATCTTGTAGGATATGAATGCTGAGAAAACGTATACATAAAATTAAAAAAGACGCAAGGTAGTAGGTGCAAGATTTGTTAAACATTTGAAAATACAACTACATAGCAAGATCCCATCGTTTGTGAGTCTGGACCAGCAAAGCTCATTTACCATGTCATCAATTGGTGTCAGATTATCAGCACTTAATATGATCCTGGCAAGCTTATTGTGCTGGAATTGCAGAGATCATAATTGGTTTTAGAACTGTTTTCCAAACCTGCTAAATAATCCAAATGGGCAACACCAGCTTACGAAGCTGACAGAATACTTTGAGGTAACAAACTTAACACGTCCCTAATAATACGCAATTTTCTTTGAAACCTTTGAATTATGGTATGATAAATGTGGGGTCCATGAAAGTTGAGATCTAAAGTAACACCGAGGTAATTTGAATTCTTTAACATGCTCAAGAACATTATCACCATATCAACACTAATTTCCTAAATTTACTTACAATGTGAGGTGAACCAAAAACCATATACTTTGTCTTTTTACTATTTCACCCCAGTTAATTCCATTTTCAGAGACTTTAGCCAATAACCTTTATGTTGTTTATTAAGAATATTTTTCGCAAATAACTGGATCCTTAGATTTACATAAAAGGATGTATCATCTGCTACATCATTTATTTACAATTTAACAGAGCTTTGGAGTGAATTATGTAATCAGGAAGAGTAAGGACCAATACTTCCTTGTGGACCCTAATCGATGTGTTTACAATCAGGGGGTGTGATAGTACAGAAATCAATACAAACAACCTGTTTACGATGACTTAATTATGATTGGAACCTTTAAGCTCATTATTTTGAATACCATAATCATTTAGTTTTCTTGATTAAAAGTTCATGGTTCACGGTAAATGCCATTTGTCAAATCTAAAAAGATAACTCCAATTACAAAACCTTTATTCAATGTTCTTGGAGTACAATAATCTGAAATCATTAAGTGTAGCATGGATGATTGGCTCGAAACCAGATTTGGCACTCACTTAAAGGAATATTTCAAGATTTTTGCAAGCTCAGTTTGAACTTACATTCATAATAAATAGTACATACATCACGAATTCCCGAAAAAATAATACAATTTGATGTAAAATTAACAAATGAGGCATTTTAATTTTTGCTTTTTTGACATACAAAAAACGGGCGGATTTTTTCGCCACGGCTTCATTGATCAAAAGCGCCCCACTCGTGACGTCAAAAAGTGATGACCAAAACATCGTGTGACTCGAATTGTTATTGCTGAAACGGTAAATTGATGGATTATGAAAGTAATAATAAAATTAGAAAAAAAGTTACAGAATGACATATTTTTGTTTCATTTGGTTGTGTTTAATTATTATTGAAGTTGCAACACTTCTATAGATGGTCACACGACGTAAATTATGGATGATGGTCATCACTTTGACGTCACCATTGTCTGCGTATTGGAGTTGTCGGAATCTTTTCGAGTAAGCTATTGGTGCAGGAAATAAAAGGGCAAAATACTCAACAAATGTGGACAATTTTCACTTATTTTGATTTATTGTAATCTACCTACGTCTTAAGCTGTTCCATCCTACAAATTTCCAAATATCAGAATCATGACATATTGCCTTAAAATAATCATGTGTGTTAGGAATTATACAATTGATTATGAACACATCTTCTCAGATCTTTGTATAACAATAATATGATATGGGTCTATAATTTTCTACTTACATGCATCACCAGACTTAAAAATAGTGTCACCTAGCATTTTTCCTATCTGTTGGAAAATGAGTGTTTGAAAGTGAAAGATTAATAAATATGATGAGAATGACAAATATAGGTCGAGGCCAATTTTAAAAAGTGAGGTGTTTATATTATCTATCCCACTGCTTTATTAGGTGATAGTTCACTAATATATTTTAATACTTCATCATCAGTGATCATGTAATTTTAATGATTAGGTGTCTGCTTCCTTAACATTATTGTCCCATTTGGTAAAAAATTTTGTACAGCTATTCTGATTTAGAAGCAGAGTTCTAACCTCTACTGGTGAAGTAGGAATTAAACTCTTTGAAGTGTCTAATTAGCATATTGTTTACTATTAATGTTAATAGTAACAAATTTTTTAAAATAGGAATGGAAGGGCTAAGATTCAAGTGATGTCAGTTTTTTTGCAAGTAAAGCACAAGTGTGGGTCATGAGTGAGATGTAGTCCCGCTTGTATGCCACATGTATGAAACACGTAATTTAAAAAACGATAGCATGTAAGACACATAACATAAGTAAGTTTTCCCTACCTCCTCCGCCCTTTAAGATTTTTGAGGCATCGGCACAAAGATTCAGAAAAAAAAATTGCAGTCACTGTATGTCACTGAAATCTAGGCATGCTACTACACTGGGCCAACAATGTCCCACAAAAGGGAAAAGATGTGTTTGGCCACACACACACCACCATTAATGCTAATGTCCCTGAATAAGCCTCAAAGACCATAACCCGACCGACCAAAAAAACCCTGCAGTCTCAAAAATGTTTATGCAAAACAGTAAAATATTGTGAAATTCATCTTAAAAATCTGACAGACCGACCAACCCTGATACCTTTCTTCTATTACGGCAAACAACCTATATTTCTAGGTCTAACCTGGCTCTTTATTATAAAAGGTAAAATGGAAGCATTTTCCTTTCCCTCAACGTATTACCTGCAACAGTTTCCAATGGATCCAATGTGATTTCAGGTGCAGCCTGGTCTAGATCCTCTGTGCTGTAGCATCAAGAATTGTCATTGAAGATTCATTTTGGTAGCGTAAAAGCAGGCCCACAGGTCATGGGATGTAATGCAGCGGTGCTCTGGTCAAGGTGGTTGAAGGTCGAATGTCAGCTAAGGAATGACGTATCTCTCAAAGTTATTGTTGAGAGATTGCACAAGCAAAACGTAGTCGCAGTACCTCAGGGGCATTACCTGTTTTAAATGAAAATTTTAAATTACCATAAGATATCAAACCTACTCCTGTAACAAAGAAAAAATATACCTTCTGCAATTACTGAATGTACTTAATTCCACTCTCAAAGAAAATCTGTAATCATTTAAAGCCAAAGTGAAAACTTCCTTTATTGTCTTATGCATATAATACTGGCCTGCTACCTCAAGAGCCAGCTCTAGTTTAAAGGCTGAATCAGAGATTTCCTGAGGAGGGCGCCCTCAATTTAAACAAAAACATGTCTTTTGCATATACATAGTGTTTGTCCATATAGTAATCACATATGTAATAGTTAAGTTCAGATTGAAGCCCTTCATATAGAAAATCTTTATATAAACTCTCGCAGATCTTGAAGTTTTTGTTATACATAGTATCCATAGGCACTGTTCTACTACACAAGTTTACTGCAATCAAACCGAAAAATCAGATTCATCTCAAACTTTGGAATAGTTACTAATGGGCTATTCCATATTGATATCCATAACTCCCTCTGCTGAAGATTTTACCTAACTCTTTCACAGGGTGGTTCAGAATTCACATAGAATAGACTAAGTTCTTTTAAAATTTCAACTCTTTTACTAGCTTTTAACTAGCAAAATCATAAACACCTACCTTGCAAACAATTATATTTGGGACTAGCCAACTCTGCTTCAGTCATATACACCTCATGGGGATGCAATCTAGCAGGTGTAACAGCAAGCTTGCGGCAGAGACTGTTGATGTACTGTACTAAAGCTATGTCCATATCAAATGTCCAGTGCTTCAGCGATTCCACTTCTGTAGAATGGTGTAGCCTGGCAAAACTGGAAATCAAATTCAACATAGAACATAAGTTAATCTTTAAACAAAGTGTGAAATTTTACTGAAACACAGTTGTTATAGCCGTACATTTAAACGGATATTCCGTTAAAACCTTAAAGTGGAGTTGTAATTGAACTTTTTTCCTCTTAAAGTGCCCTCCAATTTACCTTGAAGTGAAAAGCAGATTAATGTCATTAATGAGCCTGGTAGTCAAAAAATGTTAACAAAGGCCAAGACAAACCTTGGTTAAAGGTGTGTGTTCCGATCGTGTTTGCCCCCCCCCACGAAGTGTATCGATTTTGATATCAGATGAAAGGCCGTATTTTTCTCATTCTCATCCTGAAATTGAGCCCTCAAATCCATTTCATTCCCAAGATAAACAAAAAACTGCCGTATTAGCACAGTATTGATAGGGCTTTGCAACATGCCTTATTGTGTTCCTACCAGCAAAACCTCAAGTTTGTTTGTTTGTCCCATGGTACTTGCCAGCTCTCATATCAAGTAGAAAACACAATAACATATACCGGAACAAGCACCTTTAAGTATAACTAACTTTGTGTTCTTTTTTTTTTGAGCTGGGGGTGCACTTATACTGGGAAGTGGCATAGGTATGTGCCACCTGTAAGACTTTTTTCAGGCTCTTTTAAAGTCTGGAGACCCCAACTTGCAGTCCATTGCAGTACCAGAGACTTCATTTATCATGTATGTACATCATGTAGTACTCCGTAAAATCAATATAATTGGAAACCATTCCAAAGGAGGGCTACCAGATTAATTCCTTGGTCAAGAAGGTTGAATCAATCATATGAAGGGCTTCTGAAAAACTTAATCTTCATGAACTTAGCCAACAGACGGAAATACCTCTCTATCTGTTTTGCCGCAACTGTCTTTTAAATACTAGTTCATTCAATTTCTGCAACTGGTCTGTAAACTCCCGTCATTCAGTAATTGCTTTTTAATGATCATATTACTCCAAAAACCGATAGTTTCAAGTTTACCATTCTTGCAAATTTCCCCCGTATGTGGGCTGAGCTTCCTGAGCCAGTCAGAGATGATTTCATTGTTTATAGCAGTAAGACATTGTTTAAGAAACGTAAGAAAAAACATTTCACTGAAATAAGCCTTGAAGAGCTGGAGCTGGACTCCTAAGTAATTTTATTTTCTAAAATGTATTTTTTTATAAATTTGTTGTCTGCAGTCTGCCATATCTTCCTTGGGTTTTCTTGTTCAATGAAATATGGCTGTCTGATTTCTTGTTTTTAAATGACAATTCAGTGCAATATTCACAATATTTTGTATTTATTAATTGTGTTGTGCTTTGCCTCAGTGAGTCGGAGGAATCACATCCTTTGGATGACAGCGGTTTCTTGCTCCTGATTTCTTCCTGGCTAGCTCACTGAGGCAATTTTAATTTTAATTTTTATATTTCTTTTTCTTGATATGTCTGTATATTGTTAAATTTTGATGTTCTTAGCCGAATATGTAAATAAATGTACAACTCAATGTTTGCTCATTTTCCTGTATTACCTCCAAATTAGCTTCAAAATAGAGCTCCAAGCACTTACTTCTTAGAAATTGTAGCCCCAAAACAGGCAATGGCACCATTTTAGTTCCAGAGATCCAATTTTTTTACCTCAAAATCTTTTCCCAGACCCTACATTTTTTTCAAATATCAGTGACACATAACCACCAAAATATTTGTGGCCTCCTGGAGTTTTAAGCCTCTGTCTTAAGTAATAAGCAAGCATACTAACTTAGAGAGCAAAATTTGGTACAGATTAAACTGAATTTCGCGGTTCTCGGCTTTCGCTGCTTGCTATATTCAAAGAATATAAGCTGTGGCCGCCCCATGACCTTTGAACCCTGGCACGTGACCTTTTGATCTCAATCAACATCTGAGGGATCACATGGTGCACCTATGACAAAAGTTTGGTTCCATTGAACTTCAAGTTTTCAATTTAGATTAATTTTACATTTTTAGCCCATTTTTCAACTTGACCTCACATGAACCTTTGACATTTCAACATGACCTTTGACCTGAAAAAACATCAACATTGACGGATCCCTTGTGCACCTATGACAAAAGTTTGGTTCAATTGAAGTTAAACTTTTCATTGAGTCCATTTTTAAAAAACTTAACAATTTGTGACACACACATGCCACAACATATACACATACACACGCACAACGGATTGCTAAGTGGTCCTGCCAGCTATAGCTAGCGGCCCACATAAAAGCCTGTTCATACTTTACCACATCTGCATGTGGTTTTGCAGTGCCAGAATTGCAGTTTCTTCCCAGAATACCGCATTACAGTACCGCAATGAAGTTAAATTCATCTTAGCCCTTTACCGGGACCCGTGTTAGGCAATTTCCTGGGCCTTGCACACCAAGGACTTTAGCGATACAGATTGGCAATCACTGACCTCTCGTCGGCAAAACTTGTGTGGGCAGACCAGCTGATATCGTGTTGCAGTTTCATTGAAAAACAGCCTTGAGGCAAGACATTATGTCTGCAAATCTCCGGCCAGAATTACCATGTCTTCTAGCTTTCAGCAATGGTTCGCCTTCACTGCGCTAAAATAATGGAACCACTGAAGCAAATCTGGGCTAGAAGTAGCCGAAAGTCCGCGCTAAGTGTTAACTGGATTTGCGGTGCATTTCGGTTTTGCAGCATGACAGTGAATGATATATCGGCACCGCAACTCATCGCAACGCAGATGCGGCAAAGTATGAACTGACCTTTAGTTGTCCCTCACTGTAATATGCACTGTTCATTGGCTGTTTCTGGTGGTTCAAAGAAAGAGCACAACATCCGGTAACCAAGCAGTCTAGAAACTGACCAAATGAAACTCTCTGCTCATTTGTTGTACTATGTCACAAGTACAACTTCACAGAATTCAAATACCAAGTCCACTCCACTGCTATCCTAAAAGGGGATATGGAACTGATACCGGTGACATTTCCTAGGTCAAACTGAGATTAGTAATAATTCTTCTGGAAAGAGTGCATTGATACGTAGAGAAGAATTAGACCACCCAAATTTCTTACCAATCACAATGTAATTCCATATCCACATGCTAGTATGCCCTCCCAACACACACCACGACACACAAAAAACATCTTCTTTGCTTTGTCTGTCCATATAATGCAGGAAACCTACTATGTCCCAATCCCTTTTCTTCCGCTTTGTCCTCGACTTCTCTTTTCAATTCCCCACCTTGTCTTGGTTCTCTGTCGCTTTGCTTTTCCTTTTCAGACACAGGAGAGTACCTGCAAGGTGATGTTCCAAATGCCTGATATTATGACTTGGATAAGGAGGTGATTAGTACTGATCGGAGTCTGGAAGTCCCATTTCATCTGCACAAAACCAAGTGAATCTCAGCAGAAACCAAGGCCCCTGTTAACGATTCTCATCTACAACTCTCCTCTCTCCTGATGAAGTCACATGACAATGTTTAATATTCCCAGTTTTACCAACTTTAAGTTTAGCTCAGACTGCAAAACCACTTTGGCTGTTGCTGCTCCAGCATGCAATCCCCCTTGCAAGTTTCAGAGTCGTCCCCTTTATCAGATTTTGAAAACTGGAACGCTCTTCAAAAAAAACATGCTATTATTGCTTCAAATGTTTATTTGAGACTGGGGCTAACTCTCCATCACCCCTTTTATATACCAATATTGATTTATTATGAAGTACTTTCACTGATTCGCAAGCCATAGCCAACTGTTTTACATACCTGTGGTAGCTAGCCAGAGGGCCCACATCCAGGTCCTATACCTAACAATCTTGTTCAAAATGTTGGAACACTTTGTGCAATATTTGTTCCCGCCCCCTATTTCAATGTTGCAATAGCACGACACACTTGAGCAATCTCGTACCATATTATTTTCAACACTGATGGGAGGGGATGGGTGAGGGGGGAAAGAAATTATAGTTAACAATTCGTTTTCAGCCTATTTCTCCTTCATAGTGCCAATATTAACAGGTGTTCCAAGGACTTATAAAAGATGTAGCTTTAGCATTCATAACACATCTGTCTGAACCCTAACAAATTGGTCCCTTTCACTTTTAGAATAATAGCAATACACGGGTTTGACTACTGGATAAATGTGGACCTCAACCACCCCATACCTATCACTTCCTGCAAAAACCAAAAAAACCCATGGCAGGAATCCTGCCATTTAGCCTATATAAAAGTCATGATGCGTGTTCTTAGCCCTCTATTGTCCAATATCTGTAGAGCTGTGTAAACAATATTTCCTGAAAAAAAATCATTTTTTCTACAATGAAATTTCATATAATTGTACACGATATAGCTGGTGGAAAAAAATAAATTCAAAACGGGCATCAAAACTGTTTCTACCAACAAATTTTTAATCCGTTTATCCCCATCAACGGGGTGGCCGTCACCTCACATTTGCAGGCAAAGCAACGTCCTGACTGACCTCCCGTTCCTTCCATTCAACCGATTCAATGCATCCCTCCATCCTCAACCCAACCCTCCCCTACTCTCCCTCTCCTCCTCCACTTGTTTCTCTTCCATGTCTTCTTTGAACGTCCCCTCCTCCTCAAACGCTCACCTCACACTCAAAAGCCCGTCACATCATCTCATCATCCTTCCTCAACACATGCCCATATCCACTTACACTTTCGCCTTCGCCAACTTCCGGTCCACCGCCTCTTCCAACCGCAACATCTGCATCAAATCCTCAGTCTTCATCCTGTCCATCAACTTCACACACACATCGGTCTCATCATTGCTCTCTCTCTGTCCCTCCTCAATCCCATCTCACTCATTTTTCGCTCATACACCCACATTCTCACTCGCATACAGCTCTTATACACCAACTTCTTTCATCTTCAAAGGATAGCTTTCCCATGCAAAACTCCCCACATTCCCTACACCTCACCCACCCATAACCTCACTCTCGCTTGTCCCAGCCACCTCACATCCACCACCCCCTAACCTTATCCCCTAGGTATGAGAACTCCTTCACTGACTCCAACCTCATCCACAACTTTTCTTCCGGTTCCCCTCCCTCCATCCCTATCTCACAATCCTTCTACACACAAAATCTCTTGCCAAACTAGGGTTCACTCTCTTCACTTTGTGCATCTCCCATGGGAATCCCATTTCCCACATTTCCTTTTCTCTCACACACCACACTGAATTTGTCTTTACCCTCTTCCAACACACACCACATGGGTCAACCTTACTCGCTCCACCGCTCCCTCTCCGCCCCACTCACCAGCAACTGTTGTCTGTCTTCCAAGGTTATACCTTTCAGACCCTTACCTCGAAACCTTCTGCCATTTCCAAAACTTCGCCCTCAGTCCCTCCAATGTCTCACTCATTAAAACCAATTCATCCGCATGCCACATTCACCAGCAAACCTTCTTTTGCACTCTCTGTTACTACATCAATCACAATGCGAAATCAATGGCGAAAGTACAGAACCTGATCACACACAACCCACTTCACCTCAAACTCCTCGGACAAATCAGAACCCACTCTAACTCTCGTTTGGCTACTTCATACAAACTCATCCTGCTCTAACCACACTTCTGTATCTCTCTCTTCTCTTCCTCCTCGCCCACTCCCATCACTTTCCTGGACCACCCCTAATCAACCCACGTCTACCAAACACATATCAGCTTCTTTTCCCTTTTAGCTCGGTATTCCTCTTGCAACCTCCTAAAATAAACACGGCATCTATCGTTCCCTTCCTGGCATAAACCCAATTTGCATCTCATCCACTTCCACTATCTTATCTTCCGGAATTCCTATTCTCCAGAACCCTCTCCACATCTTTCAGTGCATGCTCTAACAACTTCACACCCCATGCATATTCACCACAACTCATTGCATCCCCTTTCCCTTTAAAATTGGAATTTACCAAACTCACCACTCCTGCCCACTCCATCTCGGCATCCCACTTCCTCCCACATCCAACCTCTCTGACCCAACCCCATCATCACACCAATCCCTTATCTCCACTCGCACTACTCATCTCAGCACTCCACATCTGAGGGTCCAACCGCCTTTTCCTTTTCCTGTTTCATTTCTCTTATTTGCTTCACTCACTTCTGTCTTTCCCAGGCTGACCCTCTTAATAACTGTACTACTGGGCCCTTCCACCACATCAGCCTCACCTTCTGATCCCACTCATTCCCTCATTCATTATTCTCTCCCTATGCTCTTTCCAGACTCTCTCTAATCTTTCCTCGCTGGAAATTCAACTGTGTTGGTTCCGTCCATCACTTCCTCTCATCCATCTCCCCCCTTCACATTCTCTCCACGCCTTTTTTCATTGCCGTCACTATCTTATATACCTTGCTTGGATCCTCTCTCAACTCACTCAACCCCTTATCTGCCTCCCTCCTTCATAGCCTTCGCAACCACTTTCTTTGCTCGCTTGCTTCTTTAGCCTCTTGTAGCCTTCCTTATTCTCTTCTGTACCATTTTTTTCCTCAGATCCTAAATCGCATCCTTCTTTCTCGCTATCGCCTTACTCACCTCATCATTCCACCCCCCCTGTATCCTCCTTCCCCTACCTTTTGTTTTCTTCCCCCACCCTTCATCACATGCCTGTAACACCCCTTCTTAAGCCCCCCCACAAGTCTGACAAACATCAGTCCCCACAAGCTCGCCCTCTCTCATCTCAAAATTCTTTCTCTCTCTTCTTCTTTCAGCTTCCTAACTTTCCTCCCCTCAGTCATTGCACTACCTCCTCACCACCTTTTTTCATTCACCTTCCGCTTATCCACATCTGCAACCCCCAACATGTGTTGTAATTCTCCTGGAATTACCTATAACATTCTTGCCAGATATTCTCTTCCTCTTACCCACTACCACAAATCATTCTGTCCTCATTCCCTCATTCCCCTCCTGAGCTATATTTCACTTTCTTTTTGTCCTCTTTCTTTGACATGTAATTTGCAACACACATTTCTTTCTCATCACAAAACTCCAGCAACATTCTTCCTTCCAGATTCCTCTCTCCAAACCCATTTCCTCCATGAACACCTTCGAAACCTTCGATCCTTTTCCCCACATGCCCGTTAAAATCACCAACACATAAGACCAATTCACCAACACTTTGCACCTCCCATTCCTCCGCCAACTCATCATAAAACTGTTCCTTTTCTTCACGCTTCCTTCCACACTGTGGCGCATAACCACATATCAACCTCACTACCTCTTCCTCGAAAACCATTATAACTGTTATCACCCTCATAATTCGCCTCCTGCCTCTTTACCGGTCCACCACGCTTTCAACCCAGCTCCCTGCTTTCACCACCAAGACTCCCACACCCACACCCCCAATCCCTTCACTATTTCCTATCCTCCTGCCCACCACAACTCTGTACTTCTGTCCCTCTAGCCCCAACAATACCAGCCCCCTTCCCCTTCATTGTTGATTATTATTGGTTTTGTTTTTTGTTTTGTTTCTTCATGCTAAAAGAGACTTTCAAACAACTATAAGGACACATCTGCTTAGAGTACTGAAAGATAAACAGTGAGGACAGAATGTGTTCAGGACATTTTCCTTTAGGTTTAGTGGAGTGTACTCTCTCATGCATTTTACCTTGATGTGGGTGTAGCTTGGACTGATAACCTCTCTTTCCCTGTGAATTGATGCTGACCTTTCTTGGTGAAACGCCTGGTTTGTTCCTTACCACCTTTACCTGTTTGGCAAAAAATGTTTAAGATGAATAGGTCCCCATTCATTTCTTTTGTCTATAAGCGGTACTTCAAAAAATATAATGAACTTTATGATAGAGGGGTAAATAATATGCAATGATTTCATGAAATGACACCATTCATGCTAAATTTGCACTAATCAAAATCACTTATTTAATCAATTTATAATATCATTCACCAAATTGCATGTGTTGTCTGCCATCACAGTTTATGAATGAGGACAAGCAATTTGATGAATCTGACCATTTGGGGCCATGACCTCTAATGACATCTAGATGACCTTTGACCCTATTCATGAGCAGAGTAACTGTAGGGCGCCAAGAAATGTGTGCATATAGGTTGAAACAGTGGGCAATTCTGTTTAGGGCTAACATTTGGGTTAACATATTTATGACACACAGACACACTACTAAAGCAATTCATAAGTGCCCTCTTGCAGATGACACAAAAACAAAAACTAGTAATTTGTTATATTAAAAAAATTACCTCAATGAATTTTCAAAGATTTTATTCCACAATTTCATGCATATCCAAAAATGTAGCATTGAAATCTGAGCTTAATTATTTCTGTAAGTTGTAGTCTCAAAACTATATTCATCCAAGTAAAATCTGAAGGGGTCGAATCAGATTTAAAAAAATGAAAAGATTGAGATTCTGTGATAAGACCAACTGTAATCTCTCACCTGGTTGATGATGATGATGCCTTTTCTTCATGGTTGGTTGGTTGATACCATATTGCTTCAGCATATGTGACACATGTTCCTGACAGCTCTTCTTAGGAGTTCTGATAGCCTCAAACAACTCCAACATCAAATTACCAGGAGCCTGAGACAAGATCTGCTCCTTACTGAGACATATCTCAGCCGGTTCCATCTCCTTCTCTTTACCATCCGTGTGAAGTTTCAAGCTCTGCTCAGCCGCATAGCAACTGGTGAAGATGTATTCCAGAACTTCTCTCGGACCTCGCCGCAGACCATGAGCTGGTTTAGGCGTCAGCAGCTTCTGCTGAAGATATTCTAAGAAGCCGTCCATGTCACAAGATTCTGTTAGTAAGGTGGGGTTGACGGTTGATATGGTGAGGAGATCTTCACCTGTGACATCCATGACAGTACCATCCTCCAGTTGGAAGGTATCTTGGAGGGCTTTGCTGTTTAACAAAGTGTTTTCTATGTCATCTAGTTTGGATTTTGCCC
This sequence comes from Ophioderma brevispina, assembly GCA_023653785.1. Taxonomy (NCBI): domain Eukaryota; kingdom Metazoa; phylum Echinodermata; class Ophiuroidea; order Amphilepidida; family Ophiodermatidae; genus Ophioderma; species Ophioderma brevispina. Next base: position 78,884 of record JAMKCH010012073.1, on the reverse strand, counting down.
TGACTTCCAGTACTGCATAACCTTTTACATATTGTTTGGTATCTTCTGGTTTATCCTCCTTGACATCTCCAGACGAGGGTGCATCATCTGGCTTTGCTGCGCTTGATTCTGATCTCTTATTGCTTTCAGATTCATCCTCTGTTTGCTGAGCATCGAAGGTAAGTTGAACTACTACATCTTCTATCGGAGGACCAGCCTCAGCTTGCGGTGATACTTCAACCATTTCAGGTTGCTCTTCATTAGATACTGCACTTTCCTCCTTGGCCTTGTTTTCATCCTCCTCACCACCACCACCTTCTTTCTCCAATAATTTAGCTTTGGCTACATCTGCAGCTGCTCCAAATTGCACATCTTGCTTGGGAATCCACAATTCCCCTTTGTATAAGCCGCCATGCGAGTTGCAAGCTCTCTCAATGGCACGCTGGATTGTTTTCTCCTCCATGGTCGGTGGGATTCCTGAGATTACCAACAGCCTAGAGTGATTGGACGGAGACACCACACACTGATGCGCATCGCATATGGCATCCTGTGTAACCGACAAACCAGCTGCGTCACCATCAACCAAATGTCTTAATATAAGAGACACTGTCAGAGCTCTATGAAACCACAGCATGTCTTCTGGCTTCCCCTGACCGTCTGTCGCATCTGCACCTTCGCTTTCGCTTGTGCGTGGGCTACGACGTGACGTACCCATGCGCCTCATCTTGATCTTCTTCCGTTTGGCTACGCTTTGTGGGCTTAACTGAGATGGTGGGGGAGGACTTGGGGGAGCTGTGCTCACACCTGTTACAGGGCTAGTGGTCAAGTGACCTCCAAAGCCTGGCGGAGAAGTGATTTCAGCAACTGCAAGACATAATTCCATCAGAGATTGAAAGTATGATGAGTACTGTCCAGGAGAAAGTGGAGTCAAAGGACTCGATGAATTTGACTCGTGCTCAAAGAGTTTCTTTAACTCAGTCTGAAGCTGCTGAAGTTGTGTGAGCAATGCAAACGGAAGACATGTACTGGCACTGGCCACGTTAGACGTCACTTCACTCTTGTACATAAGTCTTAGTAGCTGTGCTAACGTGTGGAACAAGTACTCCTTGATAACAGATGGAATGGCTGCATGCCACATGTAGTTCATAACCAACTCTGTAGCTCTTGCAAGAACTGAAGCCTGAATATGCACAGGCTTTTCTAGTATCTGCTCTCTTTCATTGATCTCCTCTTTCGGCTTGGTCGATTTCTCTTTCTTCTTTCTGTAACACCCCATTAACGCCTCTAAGAAAGTCATTGTTAATGGGAACTCTGACGGCAGCCCTTGTATGGACACCATGTAACCAGGAACAGGCGATACACCAACCTTGACATGTACTTTGTCACAAGGCAAGATTACTGTTGGATATGGGTCAATGTTATGACTTGGTGGTGCAGTCAAACCAGCAGAGCTGTTGATGGTGGCATCTGCTGGATAGCTGGCTACTTCTAGTAGTGCTGTTTGACCAGTTTTCTTCACCCTGTGTCCAATGCCATAGCATGATATTCTAGCCCACGGTGCTTGGTATAAAGAAGCCCTACGAATACAAAGTAAACAAATAGAAAGTAAATAATATTCAATTTGATGTGGTCAAGATTATTTACTTAGATCACACAAATTGACTCTTCTTGCAAATGCCATTGCAAGAGCAGTGTAATAAATCACTTCTGATCAAGCCATTAGCCTCATAAGGTGTGAGCTTCATTTTTTATTGGATTTGACACTCAGAATTTAACCCACTCACAAAAAAGAGTCACATTCAAAATATTTACAGAACATTTTGTAAACGATTGATCACCTTAAATAAAGATTGGTCTACTTTCTATTCACCAAAAATGCAGATATTAAAAAAATTATAATAAATGAAAGAGCACTTTTGTAATACTATGGAACCTTAATTCTACAGAGATGTAACAGAGGGGTGGTCCTATTTCCTGTAAATCCAAAATTTGAACAGCAGGCAAGGCCAAATTTTAGCATAGCATCTGGTAAAGCTACAGGGAACGTAATTGCTTACGAGATTTTAGGGTACAACACCCCCTTAATAGAAGAAAATGGTACTTAAATCTTGCTTTTGATGAAGTTCTCCCTATATTATTAACATTTTGATCTCATAAATTAAAGGGGGGAAAAAAAGAAAAGTTTTGGTTTTTTTACATTTCCTATTTTTTTATGGCCAGAAATCTGGAAATTTCCAGAAAAGGTTATATCTCTGATTCTATAAGTAGTCCTACCTGAAAAAGAGACTTAATTTAAAAGTATTGGTGTGATCCACATTTTTTCAGCATTATGCAAGTGTAACAAGTATTTAATCTTTTGATACCGAAAAATGTATGAATTACAATTGTTTTAAAACCAAATTACACAAAATGTTCCAAACTAACTGCATAATAAAACGAACACACAAAAGGTCAATAGGTCAGGCCCACTTTGTGAGACCTGTTAAGAGTTTGCAATATTTACAAGCAGTCAAGGCTCCATCTAAAAGTTTTGAATTATTTTGGAGTAGGGAGTAGTCAGACTCAAAGAGCAGTATTCTCTCTTAACATATTTCTCATATCGCAATAACACGCCATTAGTACTCACTCTTTCCTAGTAGTCTTAGGGTCCTGCCTACAGCTAACTACCAGTACAGCTGATGTAGGGAATTGCATATCAGTCTGAACTTTGCCCTCTGTTACTGTCATCTCCTCACAGGGAAAGTGATGTGGTGCAATCTACAAATGAACACACAGACAAGGTAACGAGAGACCTGCAGATCTTTTTAGTATCACCTGATTTAGTGTCACTTAACCCAAGATGACCTTTGACCTCATTAACATCCCATATTGCATTTATGACTCAAGTTTGGTTACATTGGATTTCAACTCACACCAAAACTTCAAGCAGAAAAAAATATGAGTGACTGGTTAGAGTTCATGAACATTCATTCAGGTGACAAAAAATGTTATGAATTACAAAAATAAATGCATTTAGTTTCACAAAATAATGTTGGGCTGAGAATCATAGCATTATTTTAACTGGAACGGGTAATAGTAAGAAGTGTAACTTTCATTCTCTATTTATTCCTCTGGCATTATTAGAAAATCACTTTCAACCATTTGTTTGTCAAATAACATACTTTCAAAATGATTCTCAAATGATTCTTGAATTTAATCTAAACAATACATAGCATTATAGCTCAACTACAGATCAAAGTCACATTTCACAGAAAATTTTTCGTGCAAGTGAGTTTCTTGAACTTAACCACCAGGTGACATATTGAGCATTGCCAAGGCCAGATATTCATGTAGGTCACTTTTAATGTCATGCATTAAGAACCATCAAATGAATTTGACAATATACTCAAATATGTTCCCACTTCCTTCTCTTGAAAAATATGATTACTAATTCCTCACCTGCAACACTGCACACAGTTTATTGGTTAATTCAATCAACTGCCTCTCTCCTTGATGAGCAGCTGTTGCTATGGCGATAGAGATTTCATGTCTAAGAGTTGCAGGCTCTCTATAGAAGATGTCTGACATGCAGCGAGTGTTGGCTGCTAGGCATTGGTGAAGCCACTGGGCACTAAGAAGGGAAGTTGCCTGAAAGAACAATATAATATAACTGGTTATTACAACTACTTAGAATAAGTTGTTCTTCCTCTCATTCAACAGCTAAAATTTTCAACTTGTTAAATTATCCTGTAACATTTAAATACTCCATTAACAATTACACGGCCAATTTCTTCATGTAGTTACCACACAGCTACCTCCAAGTAGACATGGATTACCTACCCACTAGACGTACACTCACCGGCCAGGATTCTGTGTATTTTTGTCGCATAGACAGATAGTATACACACAGCGGCTGTCTCCCCCGTCGTGGAGTAGCTACATGGTTACATCGGCTCTCAGCACGCGCGGTATTTCCCATGGCCAATTTTGTTTTTTAGATATTTTTGGGATGATGCCCGATTTGAATTTCGTAATGATTTTCCTAAAAAAACGTTCAAAAAATGCTAAACAAAGAACAAGTGTATAGCGCCCTCATTTCATGAAATTTTCACTCTCAAAATGGCGTCGTGGTAACCGCGAAGTAGCTATGTGATAGCTGCGTGTCTACTCCGGTACTGTCTACACTACATCCACCTTCTCTTCTCCTAGTGGGCAACTACAGGGTAGCCATTGAGGTACGTACAGCAGAGTAGCCACATCACTGTATACCTAATAACTGTGTACTTTGTAAGCCCTATCTTGCAGCTACTGCCTCGCAATTAGCCCAGTGTGTACTTTGCAGTAGCTGCAGCAGTAGACATGGTGTAGCTGCCGTATAGGCTGCCACGTGAGTAAGAAAACGGCCGTGTAAGTTTAAGTTAGTTAAACCAAAGTTTTAAATCCGGTTTTGTCTCTGCTAAAGGGGGGTGACCGTATTCACCTCACACTCAGCAATACTGCTTTGTTAGGATTTACTGGAGCAAAAGATATTTGCCCGGATGTCAATCCAATATTTGGCAGTGGGCCTAGCCTTTGGGCAACCACGCCCATCATGCAAGGCAGCATGTGCTGGATGGCCGCCAATTAGCTCTCCAGAGCTGAGGCCCTTGTAGGTAGATCTTCTTTTTCATTCTACCAGGGTAACCAGCTACCCTCCTCATCATATTTCCTTAGAAATCCGATAGGGCTGACGGTTTAGCCGTCAACAACTCGGCCCTGGGATCGGTAGTATTGGCTACCAGGATACTAGTAGCAGGCCCTCAAAGGAAACCTGATCTGACATGGATTAGTATAGTGTGCAATTATGAAACAGTTTAAAGTTACAATCGCTATTCTTATTAAAGGCCAGCTAACAATTTTATAAAAGCCCACCATACCTGTAATGAGCCATCAGGCTGTGGTGAAGCTAACAACTCATTGGATAACAGTTGTAGATGAGACGTATCCTGCTCAGGTGTGGCAGCAGCCTGTGATGATGTCAAAGAGCACGGGATGACCTCAATGACCTCTGGACTCTGACAATGACCTAGAAGCTCCATGAGGGCAGTACGACAACACATTCTGGACGCTGCTGCTTCACAACGTAGTAACTCCCTGAAATGGGATCAATGTGTGTGATACTAGTAACAGAAAAAATGGCACAATGGTGAAAGGTTGTATAAATCACTTCTGCTGGGTCTCAGCTTTGGTACAAAGATGAAAGTTTATCCTTATTTGTATCTGCGTCATCTTAAATGCATCCGGCATTGCTGACATTGTTCTTTTTTAGGTAGTAGTTTCTCTTGCTGATGTTTATTGTGGTCTGGTGTAAAATATTTTGGACTCTGATGATGGATGCATCTCTGTACATAATAATTAGTAATTATTCTAATTATGGAAAAACAAAGTGCCATAGCTCGAAAAATGGGGAATTGGGAAGTACCTTCCCAGTAAACTTGGCCATTTGGAGGGAAATTTATACATAAGATATGCTGGGAAATCTGTGAGAAATGCGATTATCTTCCCGGGAACTTTACATTTTTTCAACCCCTGCACAGTGCCTACCAAATTCATTTTTAAAAATTGTCTACGATCTTGTGTTCCTTCTTCCCCATTTCATTGAGTTGGAATGGAATCTCAAGAAGTTTAAAACTGAAAATGTGAGTGTTCATTTCCAGGATTTTTTTGTAGTGGAGCACATCAAGTGTCCTAATGACCCTTGACCAACATTGCAGACTGTTTTCGTATAATACAAACGATTTTATCTCTAGAGGAATCCTACCTGTGTATATGTATATTAGATCTATCTAGATTAGCTAAGCCTGTAAGAGTGTTTCTTCTGTAGCCAGCATTGGGACGTTCTAGGAGATCCAACGGGTACCAGAAACGCACAAGGACACCCTCGCTGCGTAAGATAAGTTTTCCACTTGTACTAGTTTCTTGCTTCTGCAAGGGAATGGAAACACCACAAATTAGAGATTAAAAAATGGTGCACAAAATTTTAAAATGTCTCTGCTGCTCATTTCATCTGAACAACTTTTGCCTAAAATCTTGTCCTTTAAACGTGCGTCATACATATTGCCCCTTGACAAAACCTTACCGTACAACATCTAGTACCACACCGGCAAGCCAAACGTCTCATCACATTCCCCTTACAGCAAATTTAGGCACCACACCGTGCCACCAGAGGAAGCTGTTTCTCTGGCTGTCTGATCACCCACCGTGTACCCTTGCGTACTTTGTGATGGTAAACTTGGCTGGCTTCTTCCTTGAGATGTCCTCATGGTGGCAATATGGAGGTCACGAGGCATACCGCCAATTTTTTTCCTCTCATACGAATTCTACTGTCTGCCTTGCAATGTCAGTCATACCTGTACATCATCCGAAAGTAACTTTACTTAAATTGCTTTGTCTTCCTTGAAGGAGAGAACTGTAAAGCTATGTTTGTTAACATTCAGATCATTGAAACCAAGCACAATAAGCTTTGGAAGATTTTGTAACTCTTCTCTTTTGATTCTAATTCCGCGTCGGTCACATCTCTCCATCATTGCAAGATAAGATCACTGCCCCAACAGTGTAGACTCATTATCCAACTTTTCATAGTAAATCATTTCTAATTTCTTTAAAATGTTTTCATCTTATTTTGTAACCACACCAGGTATGCCCGATCCAAGCGGACCCCTGTTATTACTAGATACTCCAGGTGGAACATTGCTTCATATACCTTTGAACTCTTGGGTCAGACACAAATGGATAATGAAACAGTCTCCATGGCTATCTACATAACATGATTGGGACCTGAGGCTGGCCATATTATGAGCTGGAAGTGTGTCAAAAAAGTTATTCATACATTGCTTCTGACCTTTGAACTCTGACCTAGGGGGGGCTACCTTGACCTAGGGGACCGATTGAAGAACCCCATGGGTAACAACCCGGCAAGTTTGGGCCTGAGGCTCCACACTTTTGGAAGCTATAGAGCATGCACAAAACCAAATCTTAGTGAGTCCATTAAGTTAGCTTTCAGTTACTACCTTTGACACTTTCTATAGTGGTTTTCATTGGCTGCGGGATACACAATGGTTATAATCCATTGAGTACCAAGTATAAGCAGTTTTCCAAATATTTATTACTATCATTTTTCCCATCCCCACTACCATTCTAACCATAGTGCCTACTTTGTAGCCAACTGGCATGGCATTTTTACGATCGAGGGGTCCAAATCTTCCCGAACAAATGTTTTAACATAAAATGTGGTAATTTCAAGTATCAAATGTACTTTTGGGGGATTTTAACATTTATTTTTATAATCAAACTAAAAACCCAGTTTGTAATTGGAAAGTTTCTGAGCCAAGACACCTCCAAAAGTAAATCTGCCACAGAAATGTAATTTTTAACATAAAATCCACTGTTTTCCTTACGCAACGTTACAAATTTTGAGGACACAATAGTCCATCACAAGTAACATTCACAACAAACATTATGATTTTTTACCTACTTTTTGTGAGAGGATTTTGAGTTTTGATAGATTGATTAGTGTATTTAATGTCCTTATTCAGTATCAAGACAGTTGTCAACTATCCCTGTTTTCAGTAATTTTTTACAAACAAATACTGTTTTTCAGGCGAATATTACATTTGATGGACAAAAGTGGAAAATTGTGGTCCATCAAAAAGTGTAACAATCACCTATCAAAAAGTCTCATATCTTGAAAACTTCTTATTGCAGGCAACTCAAATTTCTACCAGATTTTGCTTTTGTGAATTCTGGTGGTTTGAAAGTAAAAACAACTGATTAAGGGGCCAAACAAAAATTATAGCTTAAAAATGTTTGTTTTCTACAACAGCCAACTACTGGACCCCTCTCTTGTGAAACGTGCCATGTATTCCTCAGGTTAGAGGATGATCCTGCTGAGTCCATCAAAAACACACTTTACAGCCCCTATTTCTTACCTAGTTGCAGAGCTCCTTTGATTTGTTCCAACCCTGATCGCCTTTCTGCCCATTCCTGACCCTTCTCCTATCACAGGGAAGACTTTTACCTCCCATGCCGTAACCAGCAATGCGTGATGATCTTCTTGCATGTCCTCTTCACCTTCTTCGTCCTCGTTATCCTCCTCCTGGGTTGCCGTGGTGATGACCCTGACATCAGGTCCAGTGGTGGGGAAATTGGTATAACTCTGGCCAGTTTGTATTCACGATTTGTTTTCAGTGGTCAGATTCTGATAATGAACAATTACGGAAAATTAGGGTTTACTCAATGTACCAGCAACAACAAAAATAATTGGCACATCACTGGGGAAAAGCATTACAAGAGATTTGAACACCAGTATAATTTAAGAAAAACCCAAATCTTCAATATTCTAGGACTATTATTACAATTTTTTACCAGCATATCAATTAAATCTCAGTAAGTATAAAATATGGCATTGAATATCGCTGTCTCTAATAAATTAAAAAGTTTTTGTGTCTGGAGATCTACACTAACACCCGTGCAGTTTGCCTGTTTATCTTTATCACTTCAGAAAATTCCAAAACAAAAAAAAAAACATTATGGAAAAGAGTCTGCTTTTATAAGGAAAAAAACACGAGAAAACTTGGAGTATGTATGTGGGGTAAACTACTGGAAAAGGTAATTCGACCTCTGTCTGGTGGTGGCACACGGCACATCTTCCCTGAATCTGCAGCTATGCAGTATATTGGTGTTGCCCCTCAACTTGCCTGGTTCCACAAACACCCAATAACTTTCCTAGAGAAACCCACATTGGATCATTTTGGAAATTTTGCAACCCCCCAGTTGCATGAAGCTTATTCTGCTCTGTTCATTGTTGCAAGTAAAATGACACTCCAAGCTTTCAATGAGCCCAATAGTTTCAGTGCCTCTGCAGCTAGTTAATTTTTGGAGCCTATCCTGTGCTTAAAATAGCTGAGTTTTGGGACACATAGTTTTATCATACTTTGTTATAGTGCCTCAACCCCTCAGTATTATCACAAATATCATTGTCTTTCTGACTACGTACTCAAAAAATTCTGATAATATGTCTCCTCTTTGAAATCTTGCAAGAGCTTTATGAAATTGCGAACCAAAGGCACATAGACACACCCAATAGGGTGGCCTACAGAATCAATAGGAATCCTTACCAGGAACCTCGTAATGCAAAGTGAAGATAATTTACTAAAAAATATCCACTTTCAAAATCACTCTAGGCATAATACCTCCTAAAACCTCATCTTGCAGCCAGTAAAGTGTGGGATCTTTGTTTGAAACACAAGGCATTTTGGGAATAATTTCTGATTATTTACTGTATAAACTGTACAAAATTCATAGAAAATAGTACCCCCTGGCCCTGCTTCTCTCATAACATTTCATTACCTTGTAAGACTGTGGTGATTGCACTATTCTACAGGGAGGTCCAGGCGGTGTCAAGTCACCAGTGTCAGCCAATAAAGCCTCGAGACTCATCCCCTCATTATCACTCTCTTCCACCATGTGAAATGGTAGAGCCCCAAAGTTAGCCGTGATCTCCTCATGGTCCGTCATCTCCACTGCTGCATCCCGGTGGTTTTGACCCTCGGCGTATGCAAATGGCTGCGAACCAAAGTTGGCTCGCACTCTTGTGTTCTAGGGATTGGAAGGAAATTAAATGACAGAAATACAATTCGTAACAATCTTCTCAAAGTTAGAGCTAGGTGGTCTATTTTTTCCAGATCAAGTTTTCTAACATAGCAACAAGAAAAAATTGATCCAAATTTTGAGCTAAATTCCTTCAGCAGTTTAGATATCACAAGCAAAAATTTTTTTTCACAATGGCCCATCTGAAGGAAACATTTTGACAAGCTAAAATTTTACTGGTGTTATGAGAAAAATATGAGGTTTACTCTGATGCCGAAATTTCAGTTTTGATGGGTAAATGGGAGGATGAGGCTGTTGATCAGCCACCCACCTTTATACTTGAATTCAAAATCTTCAAACATTGCAAAACACTTACAACCTTTAGGGTATAGAGCAAGGATAAAAAATAAAAAACTCTATAATTTTATCTGCACAATTTCTATTCATATTAATCCAATTTTATAGAGTCTATAATAATGCTTTTCTTTACATTTCAATGATTTTACCAATAAGTTACTAAAAAAGAAGGGAAACCCTATGCCAAATTCACATGATTTAAAGTCACCATTATAATGGTTTGTAGTATTTGCTCTGCATGGAGCATGATGTGAGTAAACAAGAAGTGAATTTTGCTATATTCTGATCAGCTGGTTATCTCTCAAGATAACAGCACGAGTTTGGCAGTGGCTTATATTGCCCCTTTTACGCGCTCATGACAAGTGCTGTGTTGGGCATCACCAAAGTATTTTAAAATGGAGAGTATTAGTTAAAGTTAAACCAAAGTTTAAAATCCGGATACACCTCACACTCTGCAATACTGCTGTATGAGGATTTATTGGAGCAAAAAATAATTGACCGGATGCCCTTCCTGACATCAATCCACAGCTTTCGGCTGTGGGCCTAGCCTTTGGGCAACCACGCCCACTATGCAAGGCAGCATGTGCTGGATGGCTGCCATTAGCTCTCCAGAGCTGATGTCCTTATTTTGTACATGACCAAAAACTTGTCAGATTAATCATTTAAGAAGTTGCAATCCCCCACATCAGAAGAAAATAATTAAAAGTAATATTACATTTTTAAATGTACATTTTTAAATCTACTAAGATACCTTTTTCTGAATGTGTACAATTGGCCACATGCCACCATTGACACCATCCAACACTGTGGGCAGTTTCCTTCCATTGTAAGTCATGAACACATGACCTTTGACCGCTTGACCATGAGCTGGTGCTGCTGCAGCGCCCTCTGTATTCTTGACCCATCCCATGCCGACAACGTCTCCTGGATTGAGGGTAACGTCGAGACGGATGCTCTTCCATTGTAGGAGACTAGCACCACTGTAGTGGACTGCTCTTCCACTGCTACTTGGAATAAAAAGAAAGAACATTAAAGAGACATAAGAAAATTCCCAGTAAACTGAACCCCCATTTTTTTTAAACTGTTTTTTTTTTACATATTTAGAATGCTTACCAATGTAATAAACCATGATTGAAGTGAATGAGCCCAAACGGCCATCTTTATGTATAAAAAGATGATTTAGTATTTTAACTTTCTGTTGTGCACAACAGAAAATTTTCAAGCATATTTCTCTATGGGGCTGATTAAGACAGCAAACCAAGTTCAAAATTATGTTCAATATTAATTTTTAATCTTGATGCAGTCACAACACAGGCTTTGTTGAACCTTTTCTACTTCTACATTTCCCAGTATATTTATGGTCTTGCAAACTTTTTGTTCAAATTTCCACATTTTTTTTCCAGACTATATGGAAACCTGAAGTATTGTTGTATTACTGTGATTTGTGTTTATCATTTGCATACCCACAATCTTGGACAAAAGTGTTGGCACACTTTTGTTGCATACATTAAAATAGTTCCCTCTCCCAAAACAAAGTTTAAACCCAAAATTGTGTTACAGTGTGCCTAAGAACATTCAATATTGATTGGTGGGGAAGGGAAAGGTTTTTTGGATTAGCAAAAGCTTCAAGCTTGATAACAAAGAAGTTCAATTTCATACCTTCAAAAATGGTTGAATTATGCAAATGTAAAAGAGCAAATTTCCACAAGATGTGCAAACTACATTTGCCCTATGCTAATGAAGCCCTTATAAAAAGAACTGTGGGCAAACATCTCTCCAAGTTCAACTGCGAATAATTATATTCAAGTTTTAGTCTTTCGGAAAATAATTGCTTGTTTAGTTGTTTTTTGCTGGGAGAAGAGAATATTGTAGCAATTGACTTGTAAATAAATCTTACTTGTGAAATAGTACAGTTCCAACAGGATTAGTCCAAGCACCCTCTTTCCTCTCAGCTCCCGGTGCAAACCCGAAAGATACGGACGGTCCTGCCTCGTCACCTGCATCGCCATTCGAACATATCTCAAGCTCCCAGTAGAAAGATGGGGCCTACAAGATAACACACACACATGGAAGTTAATACACATTCCTAAGCCAGATATTTTTCTTTTGTAACCTTGTTTCACCAACCCTGATGAATTTATGGAAGCCTCTACCCACCAAGAAGCCTATGCAACCATGAAAAAAATGACACTCCTTCAAATCAGGTAATTAATCTTTAACAGGGTTGGAAATTAATTACTTTATGAATTTATTTGTTTTTATTTATTTTATTTATCTAATTATTATTTATTTCACTATCAAGTTATTCAACTTACAAACCAGGTAAACTTGTTTATCCTTGAGGTTAATTCACCATTTATTTAGTTATTATTTGTATTTTACTTTTTCAATACTAATTAATTCAACCTTCTTTTTAGGGTAATACGGATGTCCCCACCAATTCTGATGAATCTTTGGAAGTCCCTACCAACCCCGGGACCCACCTACAAACTAAGTAACCTTGTACATAAATATGTGAGGTTTATTTTATTTTTCTTTCTTTCTTTATTTATTTCAATACCGAGTTATTCAACTTTTTTTCTTTTTTAGGGAACTATGGAGGTGCCTGTCAATTCTGATGAAACTGTGGAACTCCCTACCCACACAGATGAATTTCTGGATGCCCCTACCTACTCAGATGAATCGTTGGAAGTTCCTACACCCCCTGATGAAATTATGAGGGACGCCACTACAAACTTAACGGTAAACTTGTTACATAAATATGTAAGGTTAATTTATCGCTTATTTATTCATTTAATTTACTTATTTATCCATGTTATTATTTATTATTTATTATTGGAGGTCTATATATTTCATAAAGGATTTATCTGCCTTTTTACTTTGCTAACGGCTATATGGAAGTTACCACCAACCATGAGGAAACTCTGAAAGTCCCTACCAACAGTGAAGTTTTTGATACACTTTTTTCATCATAAATCACAGCGTGACACTGCTGCTTGGTTACCACCATTGTTACCCCAGTCAGACCAGAAAATTATCCTAATTAATTCAGAAGTCATCAACAAGCTTGAAGAAAAAAGAAACAAAAGCTTGATCGATTTCAAGGGTAGAGACAAACTGTGCAGAAGAATACAATGAATTCCAGACAGAAGGAATTTAACTAACCAACAAAAGCTGGACATTCCGTTAAGAGGGAAAAAAAAAAAAAGAAAACCTGCCAGTTGAAAAATCAAGAACAATTCAAAGTCAGGAGACAGTGGAGTACCTTACTCAAAAACTTTCTTCAACAGAAACTAAATTGAAGAGAGCCCGCTCTAGTGTTGATTATAGGGATGCAAATATCTAAAGATTGCAGAGGTTTCAAGTCACTCTGAAGGGGAAGTTGGTGACCATACACAGTATTTTAAAACTATTGAAGAATTAAAACAACAGGTTCTCAAATTACAAAGGAGATAACCCAAGGTTGCAAGACGATTATCTGCATGCAAAAGTTCTCAAATAGAGACCACTGAAGTTGACCCAGTGACTAAGAAACGTTGTTATACTGACAACATGATAAAGAGTGTATATGCTTGTCAAGAGCACCATGTTGGATCAGCTCATATTCCATTTGTTATTGAAACAGTCTTGGAAAACATGACTGACATGTCCTGCACTTCTCTCCCAAGCAGATCAACAATACAAGGTTGGAACATAACAAGACCGGCATTAGCACAAAGGCAGCTTGCTGAAGAGTTTTCATCTAAGAATACCACCACGCTCTACAGTGATGAAACATCCAAATACGGTGTCAAGGTAATGGGATACCACGCAACGGATGAAGACAAGAACTATTGGGTTCTTGGTCTTAGGAACATCTGCTCTAAATCAGCGGATGATACCCTGAGCACTTTTAAGCAACTATTAGATGATGTAAGTAAAGCTGCAAGCAATAATGCTAGTGATGCTGGAAAGAAACTACTTAGCAACATCCAGAACACAATGAGTGACCGCGCAGCGACGGAATTAGAGTGGCATGAATTATTAGCACTTTACAGAACAGAAATATTGCCAGTCATCGATGAGAAGTGAGGTAGCCTTTCCGATGAGGAGAAAGAGGTGGTTTCAAACTTGTCCTCATTCTTTTGTGGACTGCACAGTCTTGTTCAGTATGCCGAGGTCACTCAAAAGACATTCCAGGAGCTGGAGAAAAACTTCTTTGCCGAGGGGAAGGGGGGCCTGCTGCAAAAGGGTTAGCTTTTAAATCACAGGAAAGAAATGGAGTAACAAGAATAATCCAGATCTGTGCAAGTGCATTTGCAAGAGGAGGCAGCACTGCAGCAGGTGCTCATGACCTGTTCAAAGTCCATTCTAAAGAATTCTTGAAGCCAAAGAACTTTAACTCAATACCACTGGTCCAGTTTCGTGGCAATAGATTTAATATTTTGTTTTTCAATGCCAGTTTTATTTATTTTCTGCATGAGCAAATGCTCGACTTCCTTGAGAAGAACGGTGCCACCAATCCTCTTTTGAAAACAGTTCATGCTGATCTGCAAGAACCTTTCTATATTGCAGGTTGCAAAACCCTAGGATTAATATCCAAATACTTCACTACTCACCTGTGGAGAAAATTAGAGGACAAAGACATTCACATCCTAGACATGGCCTCAGTATATGGCAAGCTTGTGGATGCTATGGAAAAAGCAGCAGCAAAACCAGCTTTGTTCATGGATGGACACATCCTTCCATTCGGAGAAGAAATATTGGACAAGGATGCTGTGTATGATTCTCTAATGACAGCCAATCCACAAGTTGATGCAATTGTGGAAGCTGCTGTTATTCCAGCCAGGCCCGTACGCAGGGGGGTGCGGACGCACCCCCAAATCCTACAAAAGCGGCAAAAGGTCCACTTTTTGTTGTATTTTTTGACAAAAAGGTCAAAAATTGAGAGAATTTTGACAAGAAAGTCTGCTTTTCGGTGATGAAATGTTCAAAAGTCCAAAAAAGGACCATTTCAAGGGGGTTAGGTCCACTTTTTCGAAAAAAATGTCCACTTTTTCAAAAAAAAAGTCCACTTTTTCGAAGTCCCGCACCCCCCAAAAAATAAATCCTGCGTACGGCCCTGATTCCAGCAATTGTCACAGTAATAAAGAAACATGCAGCAGACTACATCCAGGAAGATGGAAAATACAACTCGTACACTGATGGGTTTAAAGACATGACAAAAAGTGTAGACAAACAAAATAAATTTTCCGAGCGAGTGTTTGCATACACAGATATGCTCCTTAAAACACAACCCAAAGTTACCACAATCTCGATGGAAGCTACAATAATGTTCTGCCTGAACAAGACAATGGCATGGCTCAACACAAAGTCCCAGCAAGAATTATCTGGTCTTCTTCATGATGCTAAGTCTGCAGGACGTATTCTAAAGAAGAAGTACATGGTCAGACAGGAAGACACATTCAAAAGGAGACAAGAGGACATGAAGAAAAAGAGGAGGAGCAAGAAAGAAGGAGAGAGAAGCTAAGGAAGGATCTGGAGAAATACACCAGCGACATTAGGCGAGATTCCCAGTTTCAGGAGCAAAGTATTGCCTCGGAGGAAAGCTTCCGACGGAACATGTCGCACGCAAAAATATCTTAGCCGGCACGCAATATTCACATTTTAATAAACAAACCTCACACGGAACATTTATTAAGCCGCACTGGAGAAATCTTTTACAACCAATTAGCAATATTGATCGATCAATATCGTCTTATTGTCTGGGATTACTATTTGCCATGGCAGCCGTATGTGGTCGCTGTTATATTTATCTCATTTGTAAACAGTTTATTTATTCATTGTCCCACTTAAACAATTTATGAGCCATCAATAATTGGGTTCATCTGGAGACTGACAATAGGGCATTGAATACTAATTATGAGATTACATTGCGTGTGATGTTAACTTAAGTACGTGTACATGAAAGGAAAGGTCAGTGTTTATTTTAGACATACAAGACTCGCACGGAACAATTTTATAACCCGTGCGCAAGTTAATCGTTCCTTCCGACGCAATATCTTCCTCGTGAAACTGGGAGTCCCGCCTTATGTACTTTGGCTTGTGGGAACAACCTCATCAGGTGCACGAGATGCTTGCATCAATATCAACCACCAAAGACAAAGTAGACGCTTGCAAAGCACAACTACGATTTCGAAGTATGTCCTCAAACAGGAAGTAACAAATCCGGGTGTGTTCAACTTCTCCGACAAAGGAAGGATCTTCACTTGGGAGGAGCTGTCAGCAAATATACTGAAACTGGTGGAAGCAGCATGCCAGGTGATAACATATGAAGAAGATGCACCAGCCCTTCTGGTTGGGAAAAGGGTGAGTACATTTCCTCAATATATTGATTGATGAATATGATTCATCAATAAACATGTTTATTGTTTACTTTTTCTTCACAAATTAACAATGTATTTGTGTTATCACTTACAAATATTCTTTGATATGTTTATTGACATTATGATTTTTCTTTTTGCAGGTTACAGACCATTTTGTTCTTTACATTGAAGTTACATTGTTTTTATTTAAGTTTCATACTAAACAATTTTAACCTTCCACTACATGTAATGTAATTAACAATATAACACTATTTCAAGTTACACCTAGCATTGTTTAAAATATTACTAGTATTTTGTTCTTTCAAACTGATGCCAATAATTTAACTCAAAAACCTTTATATATATTTTTTTCACCAGATAAAGAACACATTTGATGACATGGTAGCCGTTGGGAGGGTCATTCTTCCTGGAGTGGTATAATACAAAATATGATAACGATCCAGCCATCTACACCTATAAGTTGCAGGAAGATTACAGGAATGGAGACCTTGAAATTATTGTATAAATTAGAGGTAGGGCCTAACTGAAAATACTGAAAAAATATGAAATAAATTTGTTGAAAGAAAAAAAAAAGAAAAGGAGAAAACAGCCCAAGTTGCAATTCTCTGGGTGTTACAGAATAGGTGAATGGCCTTCAGTCTAATGTATGCATTGCGCAATCCATTATTTATTTGCATAAATATGCAAATTGACCCTCCCAATCAGCAAAACATGGTACGACTATTAGGAAACAATTATAACCTTGATTCAAAGTAATTAAATTATCTTGTGAAATAATATTACATATATACATAGTAAACAAAAACCAATGCTCGGCATGCGCAGTGGACAATTTGCGCATAATATGAATATTTAATTAGGGCTAATTAGCATACGGAGAGGGAATTTTGAAAAAACTGACAGCTCCTGCATTCGGGTCTTGGTAACAAGATATGGTTTGTGTCAAGATTACTTTTCGTTGTTTTTTCCCATTGCTATACCTTAGATCATCAGCCATTTGTTCTGCACTGTCGAATTACATCAGGCACACAATTGGTCTTCTAATCTGACCCGACTATAAAAACAGAATTTCGCGGTTCTTGGCTTTTGCGCTCACTTTATTCAAGAATAAGAGCTGTGGGCTGCAGGCCTATCTTAACTCAAATTTACCCACATTACCTTTTGTACATGACCTTTGACCTCATCACCAACATGACGGGTTCGCATGTTGCACCTATGACTCAAGTTTGGTTTCCATTGATTCTTCAACTTTCAATTGATGTCAATTTCCAAAAACTAACATTTTAAGTGACACATATCACACACCATACCACGCACAACGCACAACAGATTGCGAGTGGCCCTGCCGCTATGCTGGTGGCCCCCACAACTACTCAATGTCCAACGGGACATCAATTGATCCACCCCTATTTTTATTGTTTATATTAACCACACAGTACCGTGACCACCACTCTATGCCACTGATCTGCAAGGGATTGTGCTTTGGATCTACCTCTTGGTTGATCTTCTTCAAGAGTGTGTGAAACATTCTTGAAAACTTCTTTCCTGATGTCTTTACTGTATATGATCTCTCTTTTGTATTCTCATTCCTTTTTTTTTCTTTCTTCTGATCCCAATCTTTCCACCTTACCTGGTTTGGTACACGGTTTGAATGCATAGCATAATAAACCCTAGGTAACCCACTACCAGCACTAGGTGTTCACCCCCAAATGAGGCGGCTGTTAGTTTGTGAGAAAACAGACAGTGCGTGCGGTGGGAAACTTCTGCTAGTGTCCCAGTGGATCTCACGGCTCTGAAAGGAAATATGGACAATTGAAAAAGTAGCGATTATTGGGAATAATGTGTGAATGCTTAGAGCTCTGGGGTGGTAATATTTTGAGTTTTCTCATTGAACAGAACTGTGCATAGACCAGTTATACTGCAGGGGTTCTCAATAGGCGGCCCGCGGTTCCAAATCCGGCCCGCCCACATTGATTTTTGGCCCTCCACTTGCTGCTCTAAATACAAAGGGAAACAAGAAGTTCAGGTGTATTTGGCCCCAAGTAGGGAACTTTCAAATATCGTTTGGCATTCTCTGCCCTTCAACTAAATTAATTGAGACCTGAGTTAGTAGTTTATTTTTGCATTTAACACTAGGTAATATTTCAGAATGCCAAATGAAATACATACAAACTCACTCACACATGCACGCAGTTGCACACCATCCATGCAGACACACACATGAACACACAACACATGAACACACAGACACCACCACTTAAAAAACCCGTCGTCCACCAAGGGTTTTTTCTACTACATTCACAACTTGTTTGGTATCATGTGTAGCTACATGTCCTTTCTTCAATAAAGTACAAACATCTCAAGTTTTAACCATATACGCATAGTACGTGACGTCATATTGACGTCATAACTGAGAGCTTATTTATAACCTTATTTGTAAGCAAATCTCCAAAATCAAGGGATTTTTTCGAACGAAACCAGTTTACCTTCATGATTGGTGCCAAGAGCGTAAACATGTTATTACTATACAACTATTTGGTCAGTATTTGCTTATAGTAGCATCAATACGTAACAAAAGTACCATTTTTTTTGGAATTTTAAAACAGTAAAGTATAGGACGGTGGCAACCACACCCCTCCTTCTGCACTTGATGGGAACCCTGACCCTCCCTGAAGGTGGTACCTTCAATTGTTTTTTTTTTCTAAATGTACGGCAAAAGATGAACTTATAATTACTAAAAGCCTTAGGATCTATTCGTTACATTTTTGTGGCGACAGGGAGCATCCGTTGGGGTTTACTAACCACCGACCACCCCCACTTGGTCGGACGAGGGTTTAATACTCAGGCTTAATAGAAAATCAATTCTGACGTAAAACCATTCAAAAAATACGAGTAATTTTTCATTAATCCACCAAGTTAAAGCTAGAGACCACATTGTTGAACCTTTTCCTTACAAAAGTATTAGAAATAATTTCAGCAATAACAAAACTTGATCAATTTTACACCCAAAAAATTATCCGGTTCTATGGGTCTTCACTGGATGTCTTTTCAGATAGAGGGAGGGTGGCACCTTTTATCAGTATCTTGAGACTTGTGGTCCATGGATACACGCCCGACCCATGACCCAAGGTTCGAGTCCCCCTGAGGCCAATGTGTTGTGCACTTGGTCAAAGCACTTTATTACCCTTGCTTTGCCTCTCTCTACCCAGGTGCAAATCGGGAGCTGTTATGAATATTGTCCATTGAGCACTGCTCAAAGGTATGAGTAAGCCTTGGGCATTTGTATGGCAGGTGACATATTCTAGTGGCAAGTGGAATCAGTGTAAAGCGCTTTGGATACATTGTAAATGCTCACTGACCTTTGACCTTGGCACATGACCTTTAACCTCATCACATGTGAGGGATCCCAGGTGCACCTAACCAAGTTTGGTTCCAATTGAACTCAACTTCATCACTCGAATTTTGGTTTGGCGCGCGCAATGCATTGTGGGTCCAGCTTTGCGCGAAATAGCAAAGATCCACTTCCGGTTTTACGTGTCGGCGATCACTGTGTGGGCGCTGAATGCCCGCTGATTTCCTCAGAAGTACAACAAATGAACACAATTTCGTGATAACAAAAACACAACTTAGTGCTTTAATAGTCTCACTTAAAGATCAGTTGTATTTACAACAGATAAATTCAGCACTGAGGTCCTGGAAAAAAAGTGTCAAAATGCAACAATCGGCAGAGCTATTGTAGTTCTGGAGCAGCCACGGCAATTTGCATATGTAAACTAACCGGTGAATCCATAGAATGGTGAATGGCACGAAAAAATTCTAAGAAAAAAAGTAGTAATTTCACCTTGTTAAATGGTATAAGGCCCAACATACGTAATAAATATTTAGTACAAACACCAAATGGGCAGCGCTTTACCTACGTCTTATAACCCATGTTCATGGTTCTAGGGTTAATCATTGCAGCTATCAGTGCTAGTACGTAGTTTGACGATCAATACAGCAATGGCGGTACGCGGAACCTCAGTCTGTCAACATTTGTGACACACGTCAACGTTTCATTCATCACACTATCTTTCAAACATGCATGGATGAAATGATATAAGATGTACGTACTGATGTGCTAAATATCTTCTTTGAGGTTTATGTATAAACTTTTTCTGGCTTTGAAAAATGTCAAGTTCCCTCGCCTGCAAAGCCAAAATTATTATTTCCCTCCCATTTGACCAAATTTCCTCCACAAGTCATATTTCCCTTTTATCCTTTTTTCCACTATTTTTTTTTTCTGTCAAAATTAATCCTGGCATCGAGCTTTCCAAATTCAGGTTTGTTTACATCAGTGTACATGCAACCCTCTTGTTGCTATCTATTTGGGTCAATGTCTTTTCGTAATGCGATTTTTAATGGTTCACGGCCCTATCATCCAGCATCGTAGCTATCCGTGCCTGCTTGGTGGATAGAGTTATGTTCGACAACATTTGCTAAAACTTTGTAATGCTATTGGAACGCGGCCAGGCCGGGCTGAATATGATCCCTACGTCAAAACATTGTTGGTATTATGACCCTACTACGACACACCTATTTGCACATCTTACCATTATTGACACCGATACCTAAATATTTAATCATAATGATACTTTAATTAATTTTACATGGTATTGATGTTTGATCATTCGTGTTTACGTCTCACTGATTTTTGAGCATACGTTTCTCAAATCAATTATTTAATAGTTGTTGCAATTTTGGCACTAATGTTTCAATTATAATTAAAAGTCAAGCTAATAGCTAAGTTCTTTAAAAAATTAGTTGGTTTTATTTAAGTTTACGCTACGTGACAATTTTCGTACCTGTACTACTCAATATAAATGTGAAGTTCATGGTGGAAACGACACATAATGACCACAGGCAATGGGCCAATTGAGCAGCCCACTACACCACTTTGGATGTACATTTCTCGCCGTAATATCAACATATTTTCATGCGATAAAAAAATCATGGATTCGTTGGAATAAAATTCAAAAATCTGATTAAAGGTACTGACAATCTATGACAAAAGACTGTAAGAACAACCGTATGTATTGAATATGACGAATCTGCTCAGTATATTCTTCGTGTCACACTGACACACGTAGAATAGGACGCTAGAAACGGAGTGGATCTTTGCTATTTCGGCAAATCTTGAATCCCACAATGCATTGCGCGTGCCAAACCCAAAATTCAGCGTATTGAGTTTTTTTTTAAACTTACAATTTAAAAAAAAATACAGCAAGTAAACTGCCGCGATCCCCCTGGCCAAGATGGCAGTATACACAAGGGTTTAGTTGGCACAGTGACCTTGACCTGGGTATGTGACATTTGACCTTCATAACAACATATGAAGGAACCCATATTGCCCCTGAGACCCAAGTTAGGTTGTATATCGGAATTCAATTTTTCAAAGACGACCAGAAAAAACAAAACTAACCAAACTGGAAACATGACCTCAGTTGACCTTTGACCTTGAGTCCATACCTAGGAAATCATCCACAATGAAGGAACCCCTCGTGCACCTCACCCCAAGTTGGTTTAAATCGACTTAAACTTTTCGAAGGAGACGTTTTGAAACCGAAACCAAATCAAAAAATAACACAAACTGGGAACTGGACATGATTCCTCTAGTGACTTTGACATTGGTCCACGGCCTTTGACATCATCCACATATGAGGAACCCATATTGAACCTTCACCCCAAGTCTGATATAAAATTGGATCGATAAGCCCAAATTAATTGGTCGAGCTATGAGTTGCAAAAATATTGGCGAGACACAGTCAAGCCCCAATATTTTAAAACTCAAGCGCGACCAATTAATATTGGGCGTAAATCATCAATTTTATATTTATCATGTTTTGGATCCGACATTTTCCACAAGTGGACTCCCCAAAACATGACAATGGTTTAAATCGGACTTAAACTTTTGAGGAGACGCGAAAAACGAAAACCTAACCAAACTGGAAAAACACACAATACATACACATACATACGGACTGCGCAACCCTGCCCTCAAGCAATATCCCCCCCTCTGCTTTCAGCAGGGGATAAAACAAACATGTTAGTAAACACACACCTCACACAACACACACCCATACATCACACATACACAACGCACAACGGATTGCTAAGTGGTCCCTTCCAGCTATAGCCGGCGGCCCACAAAAACATAAAGACATGGAACTCTGGGCACTTCCATGATGTCATAAGGCTTGCATTTTTTTCTTTAAACCCAAAAAGTAAGAAATCTATATATTACCCCTTTTTCTGATAATCGGATGCAAGCTCACCGTAAACGTCTTAGGTGACAGATTTAGCAGGAGGTGGTGGTGGTCTAGCACAGTCTCTGTACAGCATCCTAAGTCTCATTCTCACACTGGGCCTCTACAACAGATGCCCTGTCACCAGGGGCTTCTAACTTGGCGATTACTTGAGCACCTCCTAGTGGGAGGGAGGAGTGCTTGACAAACTCTGCTGCAAAGGATGGCTCCCTCATGTGTAATGATAGTACTTCTGGCGCATGCTGCTGTTGTACACAAAGCAAAATTCAATCAAGTGCAAGAATTGATTTTTACAACATACAGGGAATTTCTTATGTAGATTTTCTTAAACTGTTTAGTTTTGAGAATTGAAAGAACAATATTCATATCACTTATTGCATACAATTACTTCTGAAATATCCCATGCATCTAGAATAACTTAAATGTAAGTTATGAGCTTCACCATGTGTCCTTAGTTTTCTGTCATTTATTTTGGCCTACTCTCAATTTCATTATGGCCGACATTAGTATAAGTTGAATCACATCTGTCAACACATGTCACATCAAACATGACATTATACTAATTAAGGATTGGTTTCCATTTCTAGCTGTAGATTTAAATGCAAATATTTGTTACCTGGATCTGATTTCAGCCATTACCCTGCATGTTGCCATAGCTAGGCTACTTCCAAATCGCCCACCCCAGGGAGGGGCACTTGTACTGGGGACATCTCTTCCCCCTCCTGGGGTAGAAGCACGCGTGTGAGCTGATACTACTCTGCTTGCTGTCCCTAAGATCTGTTGTAATGGAGTGTCCGGGAAGGGAAATAAAAGGAGAAATGTTTACACATGAGTTAAAATAAAATTTCTGAAATTTCATCCTTATACTTTGGGGCTCATGCTGTATTTTCTGTTCTGTGCTTTGAAATAATTTACCCTTGTATATTATCCCAAAGACTATACAAACATTGGGAAGGGTTTGGATTAGAGGTGTGTAATTTATTCTGGAATCATTTCCCAGCAGTACAATATTTTATAAACACCTAAAAATATTTCTGTCATTTGATTGGTGGATATTAAATCACGTGACCTAAAATTTTGAAGACTATTCCCCAACAATTTCACAGGAGGGAAAAAAGTTCCCATAAAAATCTACTATTTCCCCCATCACGGGGAAATAGGTCATTTTTATGGAACTTTTTTCGCTGGCATTGGTATCTCGACTAGCCTTGAGTTGCGGTGGGAGCTGATCTCGACGAGAATTGGCAAAGTTTTTCAAATGAACAGAAATATTTTTATATGTTTTATAAAACAAATATTGACTGCTCTCTAATTCGTGAAATGGTGCAAAATTCCTCCCCTCGGTGACTGGAGACCGTGGGCCTACTATTTTCCCTCGACCTTCGTGTCGGAAAATAGTGGCCTCACGTTCTCAGTCACCTCGGGGAGTTATTTTTGCACCATTTCCTCATTGAGGGCAGTCAATATTTGTATACTATCCTACCTTTCCAAAGCTGAAGTAAGTTTTCCTGGTCAATAGTTGTACTGCCAGTGTATTAATGACCTTAAGTATAACCAATGCTGCGGGTCCTGTTTTCACCTTTTTCCCTTTTTTGTATATGGCTACAACCATCTAGATCAAAACTAATGGTGTTAGCCTGAGAGTTACCCCCCAATTATATCAATTAAGTCACATGATAGCTCACCCTTACCGTCTTAGTGACAGATTTAGCAGGAGGTGGTTGGTGGTCTAGCAACAGTCCATGGTACGCTCCTAAGTCTCTCACACTGGCCTCTACAGACAACAGCTGCCCTTCACCAGGCTGCATACTGGGCGAGTGACATTGAGCACCTCTATGGGAGGGAGGATGCTTGACAACTCTGGCTGCAAAAGATTGCTCCCTCATGTGTATGATAGTACTAGCCTCATAGCTCTGTACAAAAGCCAAAATTCATCAGTGCAAGAATTAATTTTAACAACGAACATACGGGCTTTTTAATATATATTTCTTACTGTTGAAGTTTTGAGAATTGAAAGAAGCAATATGCAATTCACTTATGGCATCACAATTTACTCTTCGAAATACTCCCATGCAATCTAGAATACTTAAATGCTAAGTTTGATCGTCACCCATTTTCCTTAGTTTTCTGTCATTTATTTTTCTTTACATTCAACTTTCATTAATGGCGACCTGTAGTCTAAGTTGATCCAAATCTTGTCACACATGTCAGACAGCAACAGTACATTTATAATAATTAAGGATTGTTTCCATTTCTAGGCATGTAGATTTAATCAATATTTGTTACGCTGGATCTGTTTCAGTCATGGCCATACCCGCATGTTTGCCATAGCTAGGCTACTTCCATCGCCCACGCGCCCAGGGAGGGGCACTTGTACTGGGGGTGACATCTCTTCTCTATCTCTTCCCCTCCTGGGGTAGAAGCAAGGCGTGTAGAGCTGATACTACTCCTCTCTGTCGATAGAGAGCCTTTGTAGATGGGAGTGTCCTGGAGAGGGAATAAAAGGAGAATGTATACACATGAGTTTTAAATTTCTGAATTTCTCCATGAGTAACTTTGGCTTCAGGCTGTAGTTTCTGTGCTTGAAATAAGTTTTACCCTTGTATATTATCACCAGAAGACTTATACCATGGGAATTGGTTGGATTATAGGTGTGGTAATTTTATTCTGGACTATTTTCCAGCAATTACAACATATTTTATAACACGAAAAATATTTCTGTCTTTTGATACTATTTGTGGATATTATATCATTGCACTGACTAAAAGATTGAGACTAGTTCCCCCAAATTTCACACAGGAGGAAAAAGTTTCCATAAAAAGCTACTATTTCCCCCCATCACGGGGAAATATTCATTTTAGGGGAAATTTTTTTCCCGCATGTTATCGATCGACTAGCCTTGAGTTGCCGTTGGCGAGCTGATCTCGACTGAATCGGCAAAGTTTTTCAAATACAGAAATATTGTTATATGTTTATATTAAAACAAATATTGACTGCTCTATTATTTGTGAAATGGTGCAAAATACCTCCCCTCGGTTACTGGAGACCGTGGGCCTACTATTTTCCCTCGACCTTCGGTTTCGGAAAATGGCTCACGTCTCCAGTCACCTCGGTAGTTATTTTGCACATTTCCTCCCTCATGAGGGCAGTCCAATTTTGATACTCTCCTACCTTTACAAGCTGAATAGTTTTTCCTGGTCAATCGTTGTACTGCCAGTGTATTAATGACCTTAAGTATACCACTGCATGCGTTGTAACATGTTTTCATCACCGTTTTCCCTTTTTGTATATGGCTCAACCATCAGATCAAAACTAGATGGTTGTAGGCCATGAGAAGGTACCTAGTCCAGTATAATCATTATCACTGATAGTTGTCCCTTCACGTGTTATTGGTTCTATGAAGACCATGCATGCTGGGATATTGAAGTCCACTTACCTCACTACTGGGAGGCTATAGCCTTGATAGTGGTACCTCTAATGTATCATTGGTCACGTTATAACAATGCATGCTGGGATTATTAATTCACTTACCTCACCCACTAGTAGTCTGTTGCTTTGATAGTGGTACCTCCTATGAATCAGTGGTCTGTGTAAATCATGCATTCTGGGATACAAATGATGTAAACTAACCTCACTACTTGGAGGCTCTAGCCTTGCTAGTGGTTACCTCTAATATATCAATAGTCCTTAGTATAGCAATGCATGCTTGAATTGAAGTCACTTATTACCTCACTACTGGGAGGCTATAGCCTTGATAGTGGTACCTCCAATGTATCATTGGTCCTTTGTATAACCAAGCATTCTGGGAATTGAATTCAACTACCTCACAACTAGGAGGCTCTAGCCTTGACATGGTGACCTCTATCATATTAAGGTCCTTAGTCATCGCAGTGCATGCGGGATTATTGCAACACTTACCTCACGACTACTTGGCTGTAGCCTTGATAGTGGTACCTCCACGTACATTGGTCCGTGATATGCAAATGATGCTGGATATGAATTTAACTTACCTCACTACTCTGAGGTGAGCCTTGATCGTGGTACCGGAGGTTGGGGTGAGTGGTCTCAGTGTAACTCAGTTTGTGTTCCCTTTATTTATAACATTTCACTGGTATATTAAGTGGTCCTGTAGCTATCCTTGAGGCTCTGAGCTACATAATACTTCACAACCTGACCTATTAGGTGGTCTTGATCTTCACCTACAACCTCAGGGACGAAGACCAAGGAATTGGAATGCCTTTAGCATCTGAGAGCATTTGTGGTCTAGTGGAGCGCAGGACTTGGGCATTAGACTGTAAAACTCGTGAGTTCAAGCCCCAACTTTGGTCAAATGTTTTATCCCCCCTTGGGCAAGATACTTTAATCGCAATTGCCTTGTACCAAACGAATCGGGGAGCCTTGTTAAGGGAATATAGTGGATAGGTGGCCCTAGATGAAGCAAAAATGATTCTGCTGTGATGATTTACAAGTGGCACAGCAGCAAAATAATGTAAACACTTTGAATCTTACAGTCAGGCACTACATAAAACTGCATTTCGTTTTTAATATTTGTTTTTTATCTTCAAACTTGAGAGCAAATTGTCTCTAAGTGTCCCATAAAGACTTTTTCAGCTTCTCCTTACCTGTACTCCTGGAACCCGACTTTCACCTCTCACGGAAGCCTCCAAGTGCACAGAATGCTGCCACCACTTTGGACGACTCATAGACATGAGAACCCTCCACTGCTGCCTCCCCCTGGGGCTGATCAGAAGGGCTGACATGACTGGTCTGACTTAACTGAGTTGTGCTACTAGGCTAAGAGCATGGATAAACCTAAAATGAAGAAATGAAGTCCTTGATATCAGTGTTAAAACCTTAGAATAACTATTCAATCACCCCTACCATATATTATCCTTGTTGTTTTTTTACATGTCTCAATAAACTATTTTGACCTGACCTAGGGCATAAACTTAAGTTCATCATTACAGGTTACATATCACAATTTATCAAAAACACATTATGTTTTATAAATCATATAACTGAGGTCTGATAACCTTTCCAATGTTGACTGAAATATATGCATTTCCCTTCTTGAGGAGTGGAATGCCCCAAACTACCTATTTTATTAAATAGCACCCCAAAGCGAAATGGTCTTGACCAGTGACCCCCAGGCCACCCTGTCGGCCGATTAAACTCTTCTCCAATATCTCGTTTTGCTCAGAGCCCCACGACGCACGCACATATCATGTTGTTGGGCGGGCCTGAAAGCGGGAAGTCAACATGGAAGCAAGCATGCCTCAGTTATATGAAAATTTATAAAACATAATGTGTTTTGACTAAAATCATACACTGAGCTGATTTCCTTTACAACCAATGTTGACTGAAATATATGCATTAACCCCATTGAATGAATAATTTCATCAACACCCATACTGGCCACATCATTCGGAGGTGTACATGATATTTCAGAGATCGGCTCGATAGGCTCAGTCAAACGGTTTGACCAAAAACTCCAGAAACAGCCCAGTCTGCACAAAAACTGGAATCTGAGTTCCTAACAGGCGGAAGCCAATACCTCACTCACCATAGGTACAGTGGAGTACCCAATGGGGTAATAGGACGCTTTATGACTTTTATGTTTTTAAAGACACTGGCTCCAAAGTAATTTTTGGGGAGAGACAGAGAGGCCGAGAATCCTCCCGCAGAAACAAAACCCCTCAGGAATAGGCGAGAGGAAGAGCTCTGAAGAAGACTGGAGTGCGACGTAGGCCCGTTGGACAAAGGGGCCAGAGCACCCCGCGGCAAAGGCTGAAGAACAGAGGCTTCACATGCCTTGCAAACAACTGGGATCCTAAGGGGAACCAGAGAAGCTCCGGCTGACCCGCTAAGACGCGGTGCAAGAAGCCTACCCCCCGAAAAAACCGAGGAGGCGTGCCCCCTAGAGAGGGTCCGATCTAGTAACACCACGACTAACCCAACCGGGATATGCCCCGGGGGAGTTAAAGGTTGAGAGACTGAAGTAAGGCTAAAGGCCCCAGCCCGATGAAGGGCTGAGAGATAAGTTCGACCTTGACCCGGGAGAAGAAGCTACAGGAGAAGGAAATCTCCGCGCTAATTCCGCCGGGAAGTGCTGAAACGAAAGAGGAGTCAAGGCGGGGGCTAGAGCGACGCCTCACCCAAAGGATATTGGGCTGAGGGGCTCGATACCGCCAAGAAGACTCGCGCCGATAAACTCAGACTCCCAAAGAGGGAACTAGCGTTTCGGGCTCAGGATCGGCGCCTCACAGGAGTCAATTGAATCAGGCCACGAACGTCCGAAGGAGAACCCACTCCTTAGCTGTGGGAGGCTGAGCTAGTCGACCGAAAAAATCCCGACAACGGACGATCGGAGAAAGCTAACAAAGCCTCAAAAAAAAAAGCACCACCTCCATGCTGTCACACGCCAGTATAGGGGGGACGCTTCATCAGGCCTCCCACTCGGAGGTAGACATAACACCGAGGAAATACGAGGGCAAACCTCGCAATCCGGGAGCCGCGGCGCCAGAAGAAACCGGGCACCGAAGAGCGTCAATGTGCTAGATTAATGATAAACTAGCATTCACTCCCCCAGATCTGGCCAGAGTCAATCCCGGCCCGAAAGTAGACAAAGTGGGCGAACCACCGCGAAGTCTACAGAGGGGAAACCCAGAGGTTAGCTTCCGCAGCAAACACGAGTCGAGCCCCGAGAGGGCGACCCAAGTCGAGAGCCCGCTACTGCTGGGAAGCCCTAGCAGAAGCCTAACCATTGGCGACTGCAAGCAGAGAAGCATGTTGACAAAGTCGTAGAAGCACAGAATGATCCCTAGGTGAGAAACTTCTGGACCGAACGACAATCGATTCGAGGATGCAAACAAGTAGCCCGTGTAGCCGAACTCCGCCTACGGGCAGAAGGATGCCACCAGAAAGAGGTCCTCTCGGGCAGCACTTGGCTTTGACAGAATACGTCCCTAGGAAAAGAAAGTGCAGAGAGCCACCAGAGAGGTGCTGAACCGAACGGGCGAGATACCACTAGGATACCAAGCCTCGAAAGATGGAGTTAACCACCTCTCTTCAACCAAACTCGAGACGTCAGACATGGAGAATGACTCACAACAGGGGAAACCGCCCCAGATACATCCCACGCGTGATCGATAAGCTCCCCACCGCCTTTAAGTCCAGGTAACAGACTTTGACCGACTATCAGAGAGGGATAAAATCCCCAGTTGCGTAAGTGGAGACAGACCACCATGTCAAGGGTTCCCAGATCGTAAAGACATGAGCCAGAGCAACAGAACGTGCCCCCAGGACCCCACGAGGGTAACCAAGGGGAAAAATCACGAAATCCAGTCGCAGGGCCGGCGGGAAGACAAGACATGCCACTTCTAAGACGAACTGAGAAAACCGCCAGTGAAGGCGAGGTCGGAGAACCCACCAAGCAGGGGAATACCCCATCGCAGGAGCTAGGCAGCACAGTTGGGACAGAAGCGTGGCAAAGAAAACCCGCAAGTGAAGAGATCGAGTACAACGGAAGCCTGAAAAACCGCTGGGGGGAACCCCCTAAACGCCCGCCAACTATCGGGAGCACATCCCGGGTCTGAAGCCCAGGAACCGCTCTGGGCCGGACAAGCCCCAACGCTAGGCCCCGGACGAGCCCCAAACGCTAGGCCCCGTACTACACCCCAACGAGGGGCACAGATCGGCCTACCAAAGCCCGAGTCCAAGTCCCCCGATGGAGACAGCAGACGCAGGCCTTCGCTCATGCCGGGTAGCCTAGGATGTTGCGAGAACTTTCAAGCCAGCCCCTATCTCCGCTAAAAAGCGTGAGAAGGGACCCACGGTCAGACACCGACCCCACAGTGGGCAGTGTCCATGCAAAAGTCGAAAGACCTCAGGGCTCGCCCCAGTGGCCTTGGTTATTCAGAAGGCTGACATGACTGGTCTGACATGAACTGGATTGGTGCTGACTATGCTAAGACATGGGATAAAAACACCTAAAAAATGAAGATGAATGTCTATGATATCATTTGTAAACCTTAGAATAACTAACTCAATCACCCCTACCTATATTTCCTTGTTTTTTTTTAACTTGTCCTAAATAACTATTTTGACCTGAACCTAGGGCTAACTTAATTTTCATCAATTGCAAGGGGGGGGGGTCACATTTTAAAAATATTAAAAAACACATTATGTTTATAAATCTAACTGAGCCTGATTCCCTTTCCAATTTTGACTGAAAATTTGCATTTCCCTTCTGAGAAGTGAATGCCCCAAAGTCCTATTTTTAGCACCCCTAAAAGAGAAAATGGTCTCGACCAGTGATCCCAGGTCACACACACCCGTCCGTCCATTAACTCTTCCCATACGTTAAGCGGGAGAAGGGACCACGGTCAAGACACCGGACCCAACAGTGGGCATTGTCCAGGCAAAATCGAAAGACCTAAAGGGCTAGCCCCCAGGGGCGAGGAGTAAGGCCTTGGAGCACAGGTAAGGTTAGACAACTGAGCCAAACCACCAGCGCCCAGGACAAAACAGAGCCCATAGGTGCGAGGGCATCCACCTGGGTGGGAGCCAAGCCCTCAATGAGGGAAACCGAGCACCAGCGTCAAGACTGGATGACCAAAGCCCGAGAACCGGCCAGAGCAGACTAGGCCCAGAGGGCACCACCTGCAATGTAGACGAGGTCCGCGCCCTCACGAAGTGAGGACAGAGGGCAAGTGAACCCGCCAAAGACGCGATTTCTAGTTTCCCCGTACGGTGGGTGAAGGCCCGGTGGAAGGACAATTAAGAACCCCCCTCAGGCCTAGCCGTCCCAGTGAGCCCCTGGAGGGCACGTAGACCGGCCAGGCATAGGCCTTCAACCCTGATGGGGACAAGGTAACACACAGCAGCCGGGCAAACAGCCCTAGGCCATAGGCCAGGCTAGGGCCCGGCTATGCCCGCAAGGTCCAGCAAGCTCATAGGATGAACCAAGGCCACACCCCGAATGGGAAGATGAAGGGTCTAAGGTCTAAGTCGAGTAGCGAAGGCTATTCAATGAAAGCCCCAAGGCCTACGCCAATGCGAAAGGTCAAAGGACCGCAAGTCTAAAGGCCACGACCTCGCCAAGAAGTCGGGGGCTAAAGACCCAAGACCAGTATCACACCAACGCGGGATACAATGGCTTTACCCAAGGGGGAACAGACTAACGCCAGGCGGCAACTGTCACTAGGCCCGTCTCGGAAGCGACGCTAGGCCGCTGATCCCCAGGAGGGGAGCAGTCGAAGCTGCTCATAGCCAAGTCCAAGTTCCCCACGGAACTTGGCTAGGTAGGCTAGGTATCGAAGCCTAACATCCAGAGCCTAACAGCCAGTACTGCCTAGGCCTAACTGCCAGAGACCAGAGGCCTCAAATCCCCGATGGTGTGCACGGAAAGGGCCCGGATTAGCACTGCGAATGAGCTAGGCTACCGGGTCAGCAACAGTCAGCCGCCAGCATAGGCAGCGACTGAATCGCCGGCGACCCGAGCTGAATAAGCCCATGGGAGGGTATCAGACGGGCCCAAGCTACCCAGCTCCGAAGGGAGCCCGATCATGACAGCACCCCCTCTGAGCCGGGGGCATGTGCCCAAGGCTAGGTCCTGTGCCCCGACGAAGCTGCCGGCTATACCAACACTCAGGATGCGCCCCACGCCCAGCCCGAGGCGGGCTAAAGGCCGCCACCCGGCCTGTCAAAGGAGCACCCCAAAGCACACACTCCAGAGGGTGGGGACCCTGCACTCGGAGGCGAGAGCACGTCGAGGAATATGACTGTAACCCCGTGACTACAACAATGCTGATAGGGCTCACACACCCCAGGCAAGACCAGCCGAGACTAACGTCTCCCATTGGATGCCGGAGCCAGAGCCGACGCGACACTCCCCGCAAGGGAGACGGTCGCGGTGCCGTGGGTTGAAAGTCAACGACCAACGAGGTGGACCAAAAGCATACACCCACTCGCACAAGCAACAGCCCCCGTAAGAGGGGACCAGATGCTGTGGTTAAGCCCTGAAATCAACGCCAACGACGGTGGATAACTAGCCACCATGCAGCGCTCCCCTGTGGGAAGGAGACGCGGCAAAGAGGATTGATTGTACCATCACAACCCAAGCCAACCCTCCTAGAGTGAGACGCTATGAAAGGAGGATATACTCCGCAGCCTGAAGCGGGGAGAAAAGCCCTAAATCCCGGAGCCACGAGCTATACAACCCCGCGGAGAGATAGACTTTATCGACATAGGCCCTACGCACAGGCATCGCAGCGCGCCTTAGAGGGCATCTGCAGCCTGCACTGAGCCCGTCCCTCCGCGGAGGCAAGCCCCGGAGCCTGCCCCCATGGGACGCTCGATAACGGAACCCCCACGTTGTGTGCCGTACGGCTGAACCGAGCGGGAACTACTGCAGGATGACCCACATAGTGACAGCACAACGTTGGAC
Organism: Ophioderma brevispina; assembly: GCA_023653785.1. NCBI lineage: Eukaryota > Metazoa > Echinodermata > Ophiuroidea > Amphilepidida > Ophiodermatidae > Ophioderma > Ophioderma brevispina. The sequence continues at coordinate 45,828 of JAMKCH010012073.1, read as the reverse complement.
ACAGCGTAACCTGTAAAGGTCGGCTGCGCGTTACTGTGTCCCCGCAGGGCTAGGCCACGAAGTTGCCCCGCAGAACGCCAGCGCGGGGCACCCACCGTACCCGCCATAGGCCGACCCCGCCGCAGAAACAGGTGATACCCAGCACCGTGACCGGGGCAATCCATTATACCCGCATAAGAGGCCCGAGCCGACCGAATCAGCTGGGGCATCAGCGGTGGGGCCAACCCGTCGTCAGCACACACACACACCCCACCGACGCAAGACCCCTACGGACCCGGTACGCGTGCGGAGCAGCTGAGATGGCACTGCAGGCTAGCCAGCTAGCCACGCTGGGTGCAGTGAGCTATCAACACCCTGCGGCGTCCCGCCAAGGGCCCCGAAGCCAACGCGCCAGGGCTTGCCGTAACAACCCCCGAAGTGATGACCACCGTGGTCGCGGTTAGGGTGCCCGAATACACCGGAAAAACGGAACCGTAACCACGCTCGCATAGACCACGTCGGCGATGATTAACCCCTGTCTACCAGGGCAATCACCATCGCCACTCACCACTACCGAACGCCCTGCCGCCGCAATTCCCCCGGGGGAATTGGCAGAGCAGACCGCGTTAGCCTGCACCGGAGCAGCCCGTAGGGCTGAACCAGGCGAGCAAGCGGCGGTGCATGCTATAAGAGGATAACCCGAAAGTCCGCCGGGCCCCGCTAACATGCCGCTGAACAGCCGAAGCTACTCCACCCTTCGGGATTCAACACCCGAGCAGCAGCGGCTTGCCTTGGATAACCCCGGACTCGGAGCCCGCTACCACGCCCCCCCTTCTCGTGGGCGCACACGAGAGGCGTACCCATGTTCAATGCCGGCCCATTGAACGTCCGACAGTCTGATGACATAAAAGACACGGAGCACCGGCTGGTGCGGGAGCACTGCCTGTGGTTGAACACAAAGAAATGGGGGTCCCATAGAATGAAGGGACGCGGGGGCGCGTGCGCATTGTGCGACACTAACGGGGTTAGGTGAGCTGCTGATGGACAAGCGTGCGTCACCAAAAACCGTAGAAAAATAACAAAGCGTGCAGTGGCAACTGCTGGGAACTCAACGTCGGTGACTAACAAAAACCAACTCAGTAACTGAGACACCAACGGTTAAAGAAATCTTTCAAACACAGTGTCAGCATATTTTTTAAATATACCACAAGCATATAATAAAATAAAAATAGACACAACACCGCCAGATTTATTTTGATAGTAAGCAGTTGCTACTAAAAAAACAGACCACACATAGTCAAAGGCATCCAAGCCTCGCAACACACGTGCGGCCTGGCTGCCTTGTTTACCTTTTTTTTCACGGCCGCTACAAAACAGATCACTCTGCCCGCATCGGCCGGCAAAAAGGATACACAATAAAAGCTCACCGACGGGCGTAATCTACTCCGTAATTCCGACCCAAATATAGCGCTTTTCCAATATATTAATCAAAGTAATATATCCAGATAGTGTAAAGGTATAGTAGTAGGAGTACCCGTTTGACGACTACACAGTCCAGTATCCATATCTCAGATAAATTTGACTGCGAACAGAGCGGCGATGCGTCCGTCTTGACGGCTAGCAAAACGGAATTGAGAAGAGTAATGGCCCGGCCAGGGTGTGACCTGGGGTCCCTGGTCAGACCATTTTTCTCTTTTAGGGGTTCTAAAATAAAGCTTAATTATGGGGCTCCCTTCTCAGAGGGAAATGCATATATTTCAGTCAACATTGGTGTAAAGGAAATCAGCTCAGTGTAATGATTTATCTTCCACTTAACTGATTATACGTCATGCACATCCAAACTCCAATAGATTTTCTAACAAAGTTGTATACATTAAACTTTATAACCTCTTACACAGCTCTCATACTACTTACTCTTTCCACAGCTGAAGCCCATATCTGAGCAGTGTGAGTCTCTGGTGCAGTTAGTAGACTGTGTAACAAGGCTATCACCTCAGATGCCATACTGTTGGCTACATGGCCGCTAATGAAAGGACGCACTGGGTCAGTTCTAAAACAAACAATACAGACATAAAGAAGATGAACTTGTATTTATGCAATGTGTAAAATATATCCCCCCTGAAAGTTGCGATCACTAATAAGTGTTTACGCAATGCGTAAAATATATATCCCCGCTGAACTACACCAGACAATCCCCTTAATTCATCTCCTGACAGATAGGGTTAATAGTGCGGAAATTCCAGGGTCAACATTTTAGAAATTCCAGGGTTAACAATTTAGAAATTCCAAGGTCAACATTTTTCTCATGGACGGACAAACGGACGGAGCCCATTTGATGACCAACCACGCTTGTCGATCAAAGAACATATAACATGAACTTGGTAACAATGTATATCATGATGAAAATCGTCTCATGATTTCACAGGTATTTTTAGGCATTTGCGATCGGACATGCGGACGGAGCCCATTTTACAGTCCCCTCATGACGGGGACAATTAACTAATGCCACTTCAACATATACTCTCTATTACATGTTTTCGGTAATGCCATGTGCCTACCTTGCTAAATCAGAATTCTTTTCCCTACACACCACCTCTGCAGCGACTTTCTTCTTTTCCTTGCCATTCTCAGTTTCAGTACTGTCTACAGGTGGCCCAGTGCTGACAATGAGACCACTCTGAGCCCACTTGACTGCCTTGCGTAGAGCTGACGTCGTGTCATCTGTGAATACCTCAGCTTTACCATGCTAGAAATGTTAACAAAATAACAATATTTTGATTTGTTTTTATTTTTAGCATACATCATGTCCATGTTTCTGCATCAATTTATTTTAAATAATACCGATAATGCACAAAAAATCATACACTGAAATGTAGATCCACATACAACCTCTGTGAACAAATAACCAAGTCGATTTTTCAGCATTTATCTATATTACAACTACTTAATAATATACTGTAATAGGTTTGACCAAACCTGGTTTTGAAAACCTGGAAAAAACTTTTTTGCTGTACAAATGAAATTTTCAAAATTTAAGATTTTTTTTTGCAAACAATTTCTGTTTGTTCTTATTTGATGCATTTGTTGGATTAAATACAGGGATGTAAGTGGGCGTATCATTAATTTAATGAAAATTGATCCGGCCCTTGCCAAACACTTCAAACGCTTTCACGCAATAATCGTCCAAACAAAAGGCTACAGAAAGAGTTAAAGGGGTATATCCCCTACCAAAAACGTGGGCATGCTTTAATGTGCTGAAATATCATCACCGTAGTCCATAAATGTAAAAAAAAATACATTTCCAGAATTTATTTTTTATGGCAAAATTTCCGGATATCCGAAAATTTTGGAAGTCTTACATCCTTGTATGCAATCATTAAGTAACCAAAACAAATGAGTTTCCACAATCAAGGAGGTCTAAGCTAAACAGAATGGATTATGCTCTATCCTAAGAATGGATTAGTCAGGTCAGGTTTCCTTTTAGGGCCTGCTACTGGTATCCTGATAACCAGTACTACCTGTCCCAGGGCCGAGTTGTCGGCGGCTAAACCGTCACCCCCATCGATTTTCTAAGGATATCTGATGAGGAGGGTAGCTGGTTACCCTGGTAGAATGAAAAAGAAGATCTACCTACAAGGGCGTCAGCACTGGAGAGCTTGGCGGCCATCCAGCACATGCTGCCTTGTATGGTGGGCATATTTGCCCAAAGGCTAGGCCCACCGCCGAAAACTGTGGATTGACGTCAGGAAGGGCATCCGGTCAATTATCTTTTGCTCCAATAAATCCTCACACAGCTGAGTGTGAGGTGTATCCAGCCACCCCCGTTGACGGGGACAAAACCGGATTTAAAACTTTGGTTTAACTAAACTAAGACATCTAAAATACATGAATCTACCAGAGCTGAAAGGCTTATGATTGTATACTCACTCTAGTCATTTCTCTATCCATGCGTACCACCTTCTCCATATTAGCTCCACTGCCTAGCCTGAATGGCCTGCCATCAGAACTGCTACAAGCAAAGCAATCATTAAGTTAACAGAGGGTTCAGTTCCTGCTTTCCTTAATTGACGATGCAACTTTTAAAATATGGGAACAAACAAAATAAATGAGGTCTAAACAAAAATTTGGTTCATATCAACATTCTTTGAAATGTAACTTTGTAAGAAATTAAAATTTTAGTTATTTAGTTTGTAGGAAATCTCTTCCAATTTTAAAAGTACTATCATTCCTATGCCAAACACAAAGTATTCATTTCATTACCATTATTTCTTTTTGTCTTTCTGATCAGTAAGTTATGCCATTGCCATTATTTAAATAAATAAAAAAAATATCCATGAATACTAAAATAGAAAAACAAATAATCCTCATAAATCATTTTAAAGGTAAAGGTGATAAAGGACATCGCTGGATAAGGACAGAAGGAGGCCCTCTATAATCATCATTGTTATATTTTACCATCAATTTTGGTGTTGGTGTTTGACAACTACTTTATCATGTATGCAAGGTGTTTTTTATCCCCAAAATACACTTGCATCAAGAAAAAATGAGAAAAATCTGATAAACTTCAGGGGTATGCGCTCTGGAAAAAGCAAAGCTTAGAGCATGCATCCATTTCTATTACCATTTATTACTTAAATGGAAAAACAGGAAGATGTTGCATAGCTGCTCTTTGTTACGAAGCTTGTAAGGATAGACCTTTTGTCCTTCATTAGGTATAAAGAGACTATAAGGCAGCCCTTTATAATAATACCCCAATACCTATCAGCTTATGCTGCTAAGATTAGGATTAAATCCGTCTTCACATCGAGCAGACTCTGAATACAATACAATGGCCAAAGCATGGCCCATGAATGCACTATTTATATCATGAGCAAGTTAACTCACTATCTCATCCCATGGCGCAGTTTAATAGCTTTCATTCACTATTATATTGATCAAATACACACCCTGTGTTTTAGTATGATTTATGATACCCAGAACACGCATGGTCAGCTGTTGTTAACATGTGCTCTTCCAAGGCTACTGAACTGAGCCCTTGGTAGATTAGCATGTCTTACCTCAAAGTGTATGTGGTAAGGTATGTATGCCATAAGTTGTTGTTGTTTTTGGCAATTCCATTTAGTGTTCAGACCCCCAGAAAACAAACATGCCAAAATAAGGTCTTTCCCCCCAAGACCGGAATGCCACTCACATATGTGTTGCTAAATAATACAACACACATCCTTGCAAAGCGGCATTGTGGTTCTTGGGGGGGAAGGGTTCATATTTGGAAATTTCAATTACCCATTGAAGCCTGTATTATAATTTTACATAAAAGCAACTTTTTTGGAATTTATGTGAAGTGGATTTTTTGGAAAACCAGCAAAAGGTAAACTTTGAGCATGTGGCTTTATAATGCGGAACGTTTCAAGTTCATCTGTTCTCATGAAAACTATAGAGGGCGTCCTTCATTCCTTATCCGGCGATGTCCTTACCCAACTTTACCACAGAAGTCTTAAAAATACTTAAAATCAATTTCTGAATTTAGATGAAAACATTTTATTCTTAGCTAATTAACACCAACACAGGTTGTATGTGTTTTTCAATACCTTAACAATGGTTGTATGACTTCATGTGACGACTGATCATCTCTCTTATGAATGAACACTGATAATCGGCCATCTTGGGCCTCAGACTCTTCTCCTCTATCTCGCTCAGTTGTTGAGGGCGCTGTTAGGCTACTCTTTTGTGACTTGCTACTAAGTCCTTCTACTGATGCTGTAGTCTGACAACCTAATGATTTAACACATGCAATGAAAGTAGTTGTTCAACAGTAAACTACGACAAATAAGGCCTTACCGAGTCCAACATTATACATGCTTTGATTGTTGAGCATTTTTAAAATGTGAACTAAACTTAAAATAATTTCATTTTGGAAACTATATTCAGATGACATGGAAAAGTTTATTACCAACAACAATTAGGGAAAACCAATGGTAACACATAGCAAATGACCACAATGATGACCCATGTGGCGCGCTGACTACTAGAATTTCTTATCAAATTTTGTCACCATTTTCTCTATTTCCTTCCCTCCTCATAATTTTAAGCAATCCTCTGCACACATTGTTAGTCTGTTTGTCTATATTGTGAAGGCCTCAGGAAACTAAGTGCCTTTGCCAAGAATAATCGAACAGCCTATATTAGTCTTTATCAATGTTTTGTATGAATGAGACCGAATAATTATATCACCCCCCCCCCACAAGTGCCTTGACATTTCTACATCTAGTTAATAAATTCAAGTCATTAAACTTTTAATCACATCCCCCTCCACCACCCCGAAGGTAATGGAATAACATTTTTTATTTCTCACCTGGCACTACATAATCTCCCAGTTTAGCAAGCAACAGACTGGCAATCTTGGCAGGAGGATCCATCAATTGCAGTCCCTCCCCACCAAGACTGGACACTTCCTGGCCCCATGATGGCAGCATAACACTCTCACAGTCCTCAGCACTCATAAGAGGAAGAGCAACACGGCACAGCTGAAGAATGATGAGCACTAGCTTGGGAGATGGTCGCTGATCTAGGAGGAGAGAGAGGAGCTTGGAGACGCACGCAGGTTGGCTTAGGATGGCTTTGCCCATACGACTCCTGGAAATAAAGGCAATAGTTGAAATGGCTGTCAGTGTTACATAGAAACAAGAAGTTTCTGATTTATCCCCAATAAATAACAACTAATTTAATGTGAATTACAACACACTAGGAAAAACACATACAAAACACTAATATAGATTAAAACTGACTTTCAGAAGGATAGAACTTTCCTTTTTTTCCCAAGGGAAAAAGAACCATAAGGGTCTACATATGAGATGAGCTGTAGCCCTGTACAAGCCAAAGAGCTTAATTGGGCCACAGCTCGTCTCATATGTAGATCCTTATAGTCTTTTTTACCTTGAAAAAGGAAAGTTTATCTTTCCAAACATCGTTTTTTAACCTGTATATTAGTGTTTTGTGTCTGTTTTTCCTCTAAGGTGTTGCAATTCACATTAAATTAGTTGGTTTTTTTTGTCAAGTGCTGTTGTATCCTTTTGGATCCCCCTTAGGTGCCCTTGCTTGTCAGTTGGGTCTGTTTAGTTTTAGTCTTTTTTGCCTTATTCTCATTATCTTCAACAGTTATGTGTCTGCAAGTCTTTGTAACAAAATGCATTCAAAAACTAACTTTTGAGGCTCTTTTAATATAAAATTAGCCATACCTGAAAGTGTAACCTTTCATGTCCAAATAGGTCTCTCTAAAAGATTTCAACACACCATAATTTAAAATTTCCACATTCCCTTATATTTCTTTTATTTCAGAATCATGAGTTATACAATCTTCCTGTTCTATGAACCATACCTTGACAGATTATTAAGCAAGCTGAGTACTTCTTGTAAAGCCTCGCTACCAGCTGCCTCATTACCACTACATTCCGTCGCTCTAGCCAGGTGATTGGTCAGCAGAGTGGATACTTGACGTGCCAGACCGGCATAGCCTAAGGCATTCTGAAAAGATTCGTCTGTCTCCCAGGATACACAGCGACTGGCTAACACCTACCGAGTGAAATAGTTGTGAAAGTACTGATTTTATGAACGTCACAAATATGAACAAGAAGTGGCAAACAATCTTAAGATCAGTTTTCTTATGCAAGTTCAATTTTTTAAGAATTTGGCCATATTTGTGAACACATAAATATACCAGTCACTTAAAAAAGGAATTATCCAGTGATAAAGTTAAAATTGTGCCTTGCGAATGGATGAGAAGGGATGACAATAGGCAAAACTAATACAGAATAGAGAAACTAAACTCCTGCTGAGGAAGGGTGAACAAGCAGTTTAAGAAGGGCTTTTGAAGTTCAAGGTGAGCGGTTGAGGAGGAGACGACCCAGGACACATAGAAGAAGCAAGTGGAAGAAAGTAGGAGGGTTGGGTTAGGATGGAAGAATGCATTGAATCGATGAAGTGGAAGGAGAGAGTAAGGCAATTGCTACAGTGTTAGGTTTAATCGTTTTGTCAGGACAAAACTGATTTTAAACTTTGGATTTCTACCACTACTACTAATTCCGAGTTCAGAAGAGATAAATCACTCCAATCCAAAGTTGACTATAGGTTAACCAACTTGTACTTGACATCATTACATACATTGTTTGTTTGTTGTTTTTTATATCTGAATCGTTGTCCTGGATAACCCCACGAAGCCCCACAGAATCTTTTTTCTTTCCATTGGGACCAGAATAGCAAAATAACTAGGGTATCTGAACTATGACCTGACTACACGTTAATCAGACTACCTGTTATCCAGCCCAAGCCAGGCTGATACTCTTCCGTCTGTCTCTGTTCTCAGCACTAATGGACTCCCTGAACTTGACCTAGACTGCAACAGTTAGCCGCCTACCTGGAATCCATCCCAACCAGGCTGATACTCTTTTGTCTTGTACTCTGTGGTCTCAGCACAATGGACTCCTCTGAACGTTACCTGGACTACAGAGTTAGCAACCTACATGGAATCCAGCCCAAGCCAGGGCTGATACTCTCTCTGTCTTGTACTCTGTGGTCCTCAGCACTATGGACTCCTCTGAACTATGACCTAGACTACACAGTTCTAGCAACCTACCGGAATCCCAGCCCAGCCAGGGCTAATACTCCTCTGTCTTGTATTATGCATTCTCAGTACTACGGGAATCCCTCGGAACTATGCCTGAGACTACAGTTATCAGTACCTACCTGGATCCATCCCACTCAGGGCTGATACGCTCTGTCTTGTACTCTGTGTCGCAGCACTAATGGACTCCTCTGAACTATGAACCATAGACTGCAACGCTTAGCACCCTACCTGGAATCCAGCCCAAGCCAAGGCTGATACTCTTGTCTTGTACTCGTGTCTCAAGCGCTAATGACTCCTCTGAACTATGACCTAGACTACACAGTTAGCAGACCTCACCTGTTATTCCCATCTCAGGCCCCGGCTGATCCTCTGTCTTGTACTTTATGTCTCAGTACTAAGGGACGCTCTGAAACTATGACCTAGACTTCATAGTTAGTAGACCTACCTGGATCCAGCCCAAGCCATGGCTGATACTCTTTGTCCTTGTAAGTAGTCTCGTGCCGATAGCTCGTGGCGCGGAGTGCCCATCTCTCTTTCCTTAGCGTTCGCCACTCCTCACGTATTGTTTGCTCTGGGGGTTCGCCACTCCTCCCGCACAGCGATCCTTTACTTTCTCCAGCATTGAATAATGCTGGTACCCATTTTATACACCTGGGGGAGAGGAGTAATTAAGGTACCGTGCCCTTACTCAAGGGCACACACGTTGGCCGCAGTGGGACTCGAACCCACGACTTTGGATTGCGGGACTAGCGCTCATCCACTGGAACCACACGTGCCCGCTCTGTGTCTTGACTCTGTGTCTCCGCCTAATGGACCTCCCTCTTAACTATACCTAGACTACACAGTTATCAGACCTACCTGGAATCCAGCCCAACCAAGCTGATACTCGTTGTCTTGTACCTGTGTTTCAGCACTTAGGACTCCTCTGAACTATGACCTAGACTACACAGTTGATCCAGCAACGTGCACTCAGCCAGCGCTTAACTAAAACACTTCTCTTCTCTCCTGCAATTGAAAGAAAACCTGATTATTTATTTCCATATCACGAAGAAAATATCAAGACATTACACAGCTTCAGACTTGCATGAGATTTCTAGACTAAGATTTGACCTTCAATAATGATTATGTACTTTATAATTAGGCACAAAAATTCAAATTATTCCAGTCCAAACAGACTTAAAATTGTTCATAATTACAAGTATATTGAACTTTAGATAATAGCTACAGATATGACCATAATATTACATCACCAGATGATTCTCTAATTAATCATTTGATGAACTGACGACGACAATGCTTAACCTAATTTGACATGCCAAATAGCGGTTGTGCATTTTTATAACGAATAACAATTTGTCTTCCTGTTTTGCCTTTTTCATTCTCCCTATATCCCAATTTATAGCTGCTGACATTCGCCTGAGTATATCAGATCCACAGAAATGAAAAATACAGCAAGTAAACTTGCATCATCCCCCCCTGGCAAGATGACAAGTATGGAACATGACCGCAGATACCTTTTGACCTGGGTCCATGACCGTTGACATCAGCCATATATGAGAACCCCTATTGACCTTACCCCAAGTCTGGTTTGAAATCTGACTTTTCGCAGACCTGAAAACCAAAACCTAACCAAACTGGAAATGCACCTACATACGAAATCCTAACCAACTGGAACCCTACATACATATGAATATGCGTGCTCTCCGCCAAAATCCCCCTCCTGCTTTTCAAGCAAGGGAATAAAAAGAAGAACATGGTCAGGTTGCCATAGTTGTTCTTTATCTTCAAAGCTATATACACAGTGCAATAGTATGTGTAGATTCTCCTTCATATCATATCTATGTCATTACCTTGGTATGGATCATACATAGCATCCAATGCTATTTGCAACAAGCTACGGTGTCTGCGCCGGTTTCACCATGAATGTCATTGTCTCAGAGATGCTTGCTGTACATGTTCAACCATTCCACCACAAGCAAGCTCCTCTACCCCTGAATGTGTAAAAAATATTTAATATAAAATGAGGTTTGATAGAGGACCACCACAAATGTTTTAGACAGTGTGAGTCAATAAAAACCCGACATTCAGTAAGATCTTTTCCTATCAAGTTAACGTTGTTTCTGCTGTTTTTTCAAGCGAATACAAAACTTTCTATGGTTTCACTTTTGCTCACAAGTTCGTTGTAAGGTTTTCAAACCATGGAAAATCTTGCTGAACAAAAGTAAACTGTTGGTTATTAACACCGCTATCTTGAATTTATATATGGAAATTGAACATTTTTTTTATTTTTTTCTTTTGTAATCTCTGGATTATTATTTTTATAATCCTTCAATTACCCTACCACCTCTATTGTTAACAATAATTTGGTGTTAATGTTTGACTCAAAATCACTGCTGACGACCCTGTTACTCTATGTAACGATGCATCTTTTGTTTGGCTCAAAATCGGCCTAACATGATTTTTAAGTACTCCGTCAAAATAGGCGTAACTTCGTCCTCCAAAGTCCAAATGACACCAATCACGTTTTCTAAAAGCCCTGTTTTCATCCTTCTGTATAACCATAGCAAACCAATGAGCAAAAACATTCTTAACTATTTTAATTATTTTTTATTCGGATGTATGGGTTTTTTTGACTCACACTGTACGACTTATTTGTGTAAGTTCACATGAATTCCACAATTCATGGACAGTCCTATCAAATTTAGGGTTTAATTTTTTGAGGAAAAAAATCATGTACCAATGAAAATTCCAGAAAAAAGTTTTTGAAATTAGCCAAATACTAAAATTGCTCGAACTTAATCACGTTTGGCAGAATTTGGCACAAAAAATACTGAAACCAAATCCAGAGGATCACGCTCATTCAAAATGCCTCATTAGTTTGATGAAAATCTAAACATTGCCTTTAAAAAAAGCATAAGGTCACAAACAGCCTCTAATATTTCAGTCCAGTGACTTGACATTATTGAAATAGTTCCATTTAACAAACAAAACTGGATAAAATGGATGGAAAAAAATTGTTGTTATAGGTCATTTGTCAAATTGAAAACATTTTTGAACAGACTATTTTAAGTCATTCTCCAAAGTGAACCATATGATTGCTTAATCTATTAGCACAGCCATTTCATCAGAACAAAGACAATATCAAACTCCATATATATGATTGAAAAACATATATACCACACACAGAAAGAAAACAGCAAAATTAAGATTTCAGGATGAAAACTGTTACCCTGATTGAGTGATCTTACTTTGGTCATTTTGTAGCACCGAGTGACAGCAGGGGCTTTAGTAGGTGTGTAGCCCCTCCTACCCTACTAGCAGCTAATAATAATCTTTGATATGTGTGAGGGCTGTTGTCTGCGTCCTCTATGCCACTGGTATGGCTGCGTTCTAAGAAGACACCTAGGCGAACCTGACAAATACACAAAGTATAGCATGCCTTATTACACAGATGTTTGATGTGTTGTATATTAAAGTGCAACGAAAGATTGTAGACATCCATATATTTGAATAAAGCTGATGTTAATAGATAAGACCAATAGATTTTTACCCTGTATTTTGATACAGATATGCCTTTGAAAGTGAAAACAAAAGTGATCTGATTTTTTTGTTAATTTCAATTATAAAACTGCTGAATTGAGTGTTGCTCTTCAGATAATTAGTAGAAAAATTTCACAATTTTTGTACCAAGAAATAATTCTCAGCATAATCCTTCAGATGGGGAAATTTTGGTAAAAGCTTTACATAGTGCAAAAGTCAGAATTACACATTTTAGGGACACCTGTTAGTGAAATCACCCTGACACCTTTAATGCCTCACCTATTATAAAAAGGGAATCCTTACAGCTCTACCTGTCAAGATCAATTTAGAAGGTACATTCACTGGTGGTTAGGTTTTGGAACCGCAACACGCTGTTCTCAGAATTGCAGCATTCACGCATGCGAATAACGGTGGCACAATCGAAACAGAGTCACGTCATGATGTCACCATTGAACTTGAGCCGAACAGAGTATTTCTTAATTTGGAAAGAGGATAGATATGATGTGGAGAGTACAGGAGTAGATACACAGCTGCTCTTGTATCTACTATGCGCTACTACACTTACTGTGGATAGGATATGTTGAGGGCGCTACACATTATCTTGGTTTAGCATTTTATCATTTTTTCTAAAATCATTTGCATAAATTTTTACTTGAGAATCCTCCTCTAACATTGCTTTTGTCTTCAAAGTGTTAAATATATTGCTGAAAACAAATTACAGTGTTCACCGAATGCACGTGTTGTTTCCATCACGGTTGTCCAGAGGATGCCAGCACATTGATTTGAAAAAAAACTGAAAAAAATTGGCCGGGGGTCCAGGGGGCCGCCTTATGCCATCCTGAGGGTCCAGGGGCAGAGCCCCGGCGGTCCCAGGCGGGCAGCGCCCCACCGGAGCTCCTGGATTTTAGCATTTTTACTCACCTAGAAAGTCACTCTGGAGTACAAATTTATTTGAAAAAAATACATAGGAATTTAACAGAATGGGTTAATTTTTCATTTTGCAATATGCTTATCTGTTGACAATTCATGTTCACTTTCAAATCAGATGTCATGATATTCAAGAGTCAAGAATGATCAACAGGCATGACATGATGGGCTGAAGATACCTAGGTAAGCATTGCCAGCTGATTGTTCTGTTAAATCCTCACAACAGCGGCTTGAAAACAGCTTGGGTAACTGTTTCAATGCCCTCCCTGTTTTTTATGTACATCTTATTGCCATTGAATTACCATTGATCCTTTGATCGCTTTCCTTCCCGACGATCCATACTTCGGCGCGGTTGTCTACACCTGATCAGTGGATCCTGGTAAAGGTCCATCATGTCATGCATGTCATGTGCACCACTAGTCCAGCTTGGTTCAGTTTCTTCATTGTACTCTGATAAAAAAATCGCCATTTCATTCTGTCTTTCAACCAGGCCAGTTCCATTTTTCTTTATCTTTCATTCTAATCGCTGTAAATAATCCGTCCGTTCAACAAAATTAAAATTTCCATTTTCCTACCGAAAGTATACGGCAAAACCATGATAAACACTCATAGCGCGCTCGATGATAAAACTCCTACACGGAAGCATGTAGGATGTCGATTACCAGGTACCCGTCATAGTTTTCTTGTAAATGGTTCGGTGTGTCGATCGAGTCGGACAACCAACGACACGTGTAAATTTCGAGGTGCCGGAGGGGAGCACTTATATGCAATAAAGGCTACGTCGCTAAATCACACTTCAGTAATTTTTTGTGGTTATCAGACGACCGGGAGGACACAAAACCAGGCTTTTTGAAATTGGTACTAAACAAACAAAACAAAAAAAACGGAAAAGAAAAAAAAAAAAACGGACAGTTTTTGGGGTTGTTAAAAGTGTTAAAAAACCCCCGGATTGCCGGGGAAAAAACCGGAAAACTGGCATATCTGATTTGTGAATGGGGGCCAAAGGTAACATGAAGTCACCAAGGTCACATGAAGTTGCCAACATGTGGGTCACTACCAAGGGTATTTATCCAAGAATCACACAAAAATGTGCGCACACATAAGTGGGCACAGTAGGCAATTAATTTAGGGTTTAACATTTGGGTAATCGTTTTTACCACCGGACAAACAACAGACACACACACAAACACCACACACAGACACACAACTACCAAAGTACCCTATGTGATCTCTTGCAGATGACACAAAAACTGAAAAAAACTGAATAGTAGATGTGAGAATACCATATGCGCCGAAGAGCCGTATTAAATTACGCAGGGCTACGCAGCTACTCAACAGTAGAGAGAAAAGTAAACTGGGTGTACACTGACCATATATATGACCGAAAACAGATTCGGGCCGCAAGTATTACTATTGAGTAAGTACACCTAAGCATAGAGGCTATTATTACTAACTGTCTTTTCTGGGTTAGTGCCAACATAAAGGCAAAACAATCATTGAGTAGTAACGGGTGTGGCAGGCTATCCTGAGGACCTTACCCTTGTGTCAATCTGTAGTAATAGTAAATGCTAGGGTCCGCGCTCTTGGGTTTTCCCCTCCGTCAAAATATAAACTGCTAGTAGTTCAGACATTTGAATTCATTGCAATACACTTCGTGCATGACGTCTTAGACCAAATCCATCAATCACTATTCTATCAACTTTTTTAACGTTATTATAAATTACACTTTGAAATATCTACATAAATTGTTATATTAAGAAATACAAAAGCAAGAATGTCACTAGCTGTATCAAGCATGGCACACTGGTACCAATCAGTACCTACAGGTATTCATTATGGCAATGAGATTGGAGAGAATGATATAGCGGGTGAAAATACTAGGTACAAAATGTCAAAAATCCATTGAGGCAGAATTTCTTTTTGCCAAACAAAATATACAGAGCATCTATGACAGGGTTTCTCAACACCTTTTGCCGAGTCCCCATTTTTAAATGAGTACTCAGGGGGACCCAAATGTTAAAACACTTTCTCCCAACGCTTGTTACTATTGTGCCCAATATACAAATCTTAATGTTCCTCACACATAAAACAGTTTTAAACAAACATGGTAAATGACCAGAAGCACCTTTGTTTTTGTTAATAAAACACTTTCTACCTTTTTCAAATGAAAATTGGAAAAATGTTTAAAAGTTAGCTTGTGGACCCCTTCTCATTTCCAGGTTGGGAAAGATGAGCTATGTATAAAACATTGTCAACGTTCCTGATATAAATCAACTAGTTGCAATTCTTTACAATGGAAATGGAATCATATGGAGACACTGTTATTTTTAAAAGAATTTTTGGCAGGGCATGGTAAGTAATGACAGGGCTAAACATATTTCATCAAAACCATGTACAATAACAATGGAGCTCACATTCATTTGATATAAAAAGATACTCTAAGATCTTTGTTAAATTTGATACTGTAAATTTTTTGGTATTTTCTTGTGCCCAAGATGCAGGTGTTAGGACCGAAAGGTATGCATGCTTCAGCAGTAGATGGAACAAGTGAATGCAAGAGGTTGAAATGCAATAGCTGCCATTTGACTGTAATTCCCATCAAACATACTATTATGCCTAGTCTTTGGTCAGTAGCTCTTGAAATGGTTCTTCAGGTGACACAAGGACCACTTCAAGAGCCACTGACTCAAGGATGATAAATTAAGTTATCCTAATACATGGCAGCACACAGATGTATCACATGGCAGCTATTGCACTTATGACCTTCTTCCACTCACATGACGATATCTCTTACCCATGTAGCACTCTGATTTCATGCTTGCGTTCCGGTACTGACTCCAGCTCTGATGGCAGAGAGACGCTGCGAGTGAACAGGGGTCCTGATGAAAGTCTGGAGCTTTCAAATGGTGGCCCTGAAATAAATAGTTAAATAGCAATATAACACAGAAGCAAAGAATGGTATTAATATTCTATTGAGACTGACTACCTTCATGATATACATTGTTTTTGAAAGTAACATACTTTTCAGCCTTAGATACGTAAGGAAGCATAAGAAAAGTTATGAATGTAGCTCTGTGTTTTATGTACATCCATTACCTCTCAACATTCTAAAAATCATTTGTCTCTGAAACAAGAACTTTATTTGAAACTACAATTTTTTTACTGCTGCACTGTTAATACAAGCAAAAAAGTTAAAATTATGTAAATGAGGTACTAATATGCATATTTTGCAACATTTTTTTTATTACAAGAGTTCATCAATCATGTAAAGCCCTGTACCAAATCTCATTTTCATTATTTAATGCCCATATCATTAAAATTACAAATCAAATTTCTAAAAACTTAGGAATCATCAAAAAACTTTGTCACTCCTTACTGCCCCATATCTTATTTTCCTTAAGAACATATTATATATTTCTCCCACAACATGATCTTATAGCCCCATAGCAACGGGGCAATTACCGATAACACTTTTGATCTTAATCATTCTCCATGGGACTCTCCAAATTCTAACAAATTAGAACATCTCTTTATACTTCAGAAAAAAGCCCTTTGTCTTATCAACAACTCAAATTATTTGTCTCCCCCCCAGCAATTATTTAACTATTTTAAGACCTAATATCTTTGTTTACACAATACAAGACAGCACTCTTAAACTTAAGGTATCGCTGCACTAACTAACAACTCTTTCAAAGTCCTTCTCTACTTTTTTCAAGACACTAGATTCATAAGTTAAACCACGGACAAGCTAACCACTTTATACCCATTAAAAAAAACCAACATCAAACTTGTTCAAAATAGTTGTTTAGTTAGGTTTTATACCAAAGTTTAAAATCCGTTTTGTCCCCGTCAACGAGGGTAGCCGGGTAACACCTCACTCAGCAATCACTGCTTGTCTGAAGATTTTGGAGCAAAAGATAATGAACGGATCCCTTCCTGACGTCAATCCCAGTTTTCGGCGGTGGGCCTAGCTTGGGCAACCACGCCCGCCATGCAAGGCAACATGTGCTGGATGGCCCCCATTAGCTCTCCCAGAGCTGACGCCCTTGTAGTAGATCTTCTTTTTTCATTCTACCACGGGTTAAACCACCCCCTCCCTCATCAAAAATCCGAGGGGGGGTGGACGGTTTAAAGAGCCGCCGACCACATCGGCCCGGGGACCGGGTCAGTAACTGGGTTTACCCAGGATACCAGTAGCAGGCCCTCAAAAACCTGACCTACATCAATACTCAATTAAATTTTTCTGGTCCTAAAATCTGGAATGCTTTGAATAAAGATATCCACGATTCCAAGAATATAATAGTTTTTAAAGTCAACATTAAAACCCATATCCTCAATAATATGAAACCAGGTAATTAATTTTGCCTTTTATTAGTTTAAACTATCCCTTACCCCATTTGACTTGTTGATTATGCATATGTCCCCAACCTATTTCTAATTAACCTGGGGTTTTTTTTGTCTGTTTGTATTTTTGTTTCATTTGTGGTTTCCTTTTGTGTGTATTGTATTGACATGTTTTGTCCCGCACTGAATTTCTACAACATTTTTTAAGGTGGGGGACAGTTTTACAGCCTCTGGGACTTATTGACCTCTCCGTCATCTCCCTTTTTTTTCCCTTTTCCTCTCCCCCATTACTGGTTTCTCAAATGTAACTATTTTCCATTAGGTTTCATTATTAATGTATTACATAATTGATGTTGAGGTTCTTTTTTATTACAACCGTATCTGGTTGTATTTTCCCCCAGTATTAATGTCCGTTATTAGTAATTATCACAACTGTCTTTATCGTTATGTTACATATGCAATATTACCTTTAATATGGAACCATCCAAATTTAATATTGTTATCTTTTATAGACATATACTTGTATAATTATAGTTTCCTATTCGCTCAGTTTAATATTGTATTGTATTCCAACTCAATCTATATGATTTTATTTTGTATTCATATGAAACATGGTCCACTGCCTTGTGATCAGTTGTATGTGAAAAGTAGGGCATTAATTTGTTGAATTTTTTTTACTTGAAACTAAGAGAAGTACATATAGTCAGCAGACTGGTCACTTGGATGTCTCCTTCTATGGCCTTATATGCCCATGAAGTTGTGGAAATTATCTGTGGATTTAAGTTCATTCAAAACTCTTCTACTAAACTTGCATAACTACCGAAGGGCTGCCATGCTGGTAAGCTGAGGACACACTCCTTCAAGACTACCAGGTGAGGGCGGCCTCTCCGGATTTTATGGTTTTACATGTAGGAGTCAGTTTCACCAACACCTTTCCATAAATGGGCTGCCACTAGATTTCCTTGTTTTTGGACATTGATACCACCTTATAGTCAGGTTGTTTTTTGCTGGCAATGTGCTCCTCTAACTTGCTCCTGAAAAAACAATTTATTAAGATGTGGGTGCCCTTGATTTGAAAGTTTGTCTTTTTTTGTTTTTATCACTTAATAGATGGTCAATTTTTTCAAACAAACACATCATGCTTGACCTTTAGACAAGTACAATTAAAGGAAACTTGTATCAGAATACCTTACAGAATATATGTTTATAAAAACAATTAATTGAACACATAGTGAGTGGTTTTCATGGGATAAGCTAACCCATCAAACGAATTAAAAACATTTTTTTCTGACCATGCCGCTATTTGAAATTCGCGATAGTGTTATGGGATCTTTATTTGTGTTTATGCGATATACGGACGGCCACAGTAGCGTCATGCCCCTTCACACATGATGCTTTCATATAATGTGTATTTCCTCTTGCAGTATGAACGCCCAACGTGCCGTCGTATCACATAACACGTTATATTACACTAGCGCGATTTTTAATATCACATGTCAAGACTGTAGATGGTTTTAAAATTCATTGTTAGGTTACTATAATTCTGGTTTTTCTATGAAACCCACGTGGTCAAATAATTATTTTATAGTTGTATATTGTTTAATCTTAATAGCGTTTGTACGGAGTTCTCCTTACTACCTCTTGTTTTTTTGCAACTTTAACATTTTCAAATTTGATTGAATGGATTTGGGAAATTAATTAAAAATATAATCATTCACTACCCTTGCATGTTCCAATGAAGAAATTTTTAAAAGGAATTTTTCAGATTGTACTCAATGTATACAATGTGTATTTAAACTTTTGTATAGTGTATGCAAACCAACTCAATCTTTTTAACCAAAGGATTCCTCATTTAGGAAGCTGAATATATGATGTCGACAGAACTCCCAATCAATACTCAATTCATTTTGCTGATCCTGAGCAAGTCATATTTTGTTCAATTTCCCACATGTCGGTTTTCTGATAACAAAGTGGCGTGGGTTTTCCTTTTTTTTTTAAATTGACAGCCTAAGTTATGTTCATGTTTCAACGTGTGGTAGAGACGAAAGTTTTCCATTTTAATGAAAAGGACAATTTTCACGGAATTGCCAGTTTAGAGCACAGTTTTGGAGAAACCCAAATGTCCTAAAAAATCTGGAGTTTTTTTTTTTAATTCTCCCCCCCCCTCCTCCGATTTTTTACACAAAGACTGGTTCAAATTCATCCTACCACTAATTTTTAGTTTCAAAAATGCATTAAATCCCCGTCAATCCCCCCGAAATTTCCGTCAATCTGGACTCAAATTACCTATAAGGCTTATTATTGCCAATTTCACAAAAATCCAAAGCCAAATTCAGTATACTTCCAAGTGCCCTGTAAACAATGAACTTTGTGTTGGGTATTGCACCTCCACTGGGTGTTGGTTACAATGCACATGCTATGCTTTCTTTATATTAACTTAGACCTGCCAATTTGTATGCAACAACCCAACAGTAAGATCAATATTAAATATTGAGTGCTTGACAATTACTCAGCATCCATATGATCCATCGTCTATGCCTCTGATTGTAGCACAGTAACTCCAGGTCTCTCTGCTTGTTCTGTGGTAAAGAGAAACCATTTCTTAAAATCAATATATTGCTTAAAGATGGAACAACTGGACACCATTTTCATAAAAATCTGAAATTTCTTCACATTGCTCTCAACAAATGATAGCTAGGTCATTGGAAGAATAACAAATATAATTTTGCACATCAAAATACCATACCCAAAACAGATATGGCATTAATAAAAGGCTAAAGACATCCAGGTGTTTGGTAGGCTAACTTTTACTTGCCGTACTTTAATAAACACCTGTGTCTATTACTGAATACATAGACTAGTACCCATAGATATTAAAACCACAAAGGTCACAGACTGGTTAAACAGGGTGGATGACCATGGGAATCAACTCCAGCGTGTTTTTCTTATATTCAACGTTATTTCCATCGTCTGCTGAATAAAAAGACTGCAAGTCATTTATTATCAAATGGTTCTGTTTTTACCACTAAGGGCGCTTATTTGGTCTTAATCATTTCAGTGAGGGCTATGGTATAAAAAGCTTTACCATTACAACCATGCAAAAATATCAATATTTTTGAAAAATCTTTATAGTGCACTAATTTTTCAAATGTGTCAGCCAGCTCTTTAAACTGTTAAAAATGGACTAATGGACTAACCAATTTGACCTGTATTACACTTTAATTAATAATCATTTCCCAACCAAATAACTTGTGAAACTCAGCATTACCATTTTTTAAATTACAAATGGTTTGTTAAAAATACATCAACAGTCCCCCCCCCGGACCGCGAAGTGTCCCATCTGCCGTCACGGTTTGTGAATGAGGTCAAGGCCATGAAGTCACACTAGGTCACCGAGATGTCACCCCACCCCGCCACCCCGCTCAGTCCTTTCCACCGCCGTTTCCCTCATCCTATCCCTTCCTAAACCTCACCGGCCGGCCATGCAATACTTATGGGTTAAAACATTTTGGACCGGCCACAGGTCACATTGGGTCACCGAGGTAACATGAGATCACCAACAAGTCACCCACCCCGCCCCCGCCTTTCCACCAAGTTACATCATCGTAGCCCTTACGAAACTCATACGGCATGGCAATATATTAAAGGGTTAACATTTTGACCACAGACACACACACGGATACACAGACACAGATACACAACATACGACCAGAGTAAATCCCTATGTGCCTTCTGCAATTCTTGCAGACGACACAAAAAGGAAGTAGTTGGTATTTAAAATGATATATATATTTGTATGAAAGTGCAGATTTGTATTGTTGTTCAGCAATAGGCAAAAACCTCCCATAAC
This sequence comes from Ophioderma brevispina, assembly GCA_023653785.1. Taxonomy (NCBI): domain Eukaryota; kingdom Metazoa; phylum Echinodermata; class Ophiuroidea; order Amphilepidida; family Ophiodermatidae; genus Ophioderma; species Ophioderma brevispina. The sequence goes on along the minus strand of JAMKCH010012073.1, from coordinate 24,568 downwards.
AGAGTAATCAGGTAGCTAATTTTGGAGGTTGCCAGCTCGAGTCTGGCCAAGGACACATGGGATTTACAACACTTCAGGTAAAGATTAATAAATATTCAAATTCAGCTTAGTTTGAAAAGGTATCATGCTTATCAGTATCATAAACAAAATTCACAAATTGCTACATAAAACATTTCTGTATATTCAAAACCGCTGTTATAAGTTAAAACAAAACAAACGTTTGGGCGCCCCTCTAACAGTGGAATCTGTGCTCACTTCTGGCTATGATAGTCAGCAAAGAAGGCTCCACCTGCCGTCAAGCTTTCCGCTATGATCTCATCCACATCAGTGCTCCCATCTCTGCTCCAATTCAGCAAGAGTCTAAATACAACATTTGGTTTATTTAAAAAAGTTTACTATTATACACAGTAGCAGTAAAAGAATATTCAAATATTGTTAGAGCTTGTATGATATCATTCATCATGATCAAGATTATTAAGTAAATACGTATATTGCTACCACATTGTAAATGAAGAACCCAGGCTCTAAACAATTTAGTCACTGGACAAGAACTTGATGCGCTGAAATCAAGATATCAAAATAACGGGGCATATGTTGAAAAAAATGGCTTTAATTGCGTATTTTAATGGGAAATGTGCAGTTGAGTGGGATGATTAACCCATCTTTCATTTTATAAACACATCTCTAAAATTCAATGCACCTCTTCAGATCAATCAAGAGTGTTACATATTTACCCCAAATTATTGTTTAAATTCAATGCACATATCTTCAGATACAAACCATGGTGTTTCTTATTTACCCAAATTATTGGTTTCAACTTCAATGCACAACTTCAAGATACACACCATGGTGTTTCCTTTATTTACCCTAATTTATTGTTAAATCTTAATGCCACATCTCAAAGATACAATGGTGTTCTTATTTACCTAAATGTATTGTTTAAATTCAAATCATTCACAACTTTCAAGAATACAACAATGGTGTTTCTTATTTACCTAAATGTATGTTTTAAATCCAATGCACAACTTCAACGATACAAACAATGTTGTTTCTTAGTTACCTAAATGTGATTGTTTAAATTCCAATGCATCTCTTCCAAGATACACACAATGGGTTTCCTTATTTCTAAATGTAATTGTTTAAATCCATTAACAGTTTTGTAGCCCACTGTGAGAATTGAAAAACTTTCATGAAGCAGTTGAAATTGCCACTTGCAAAAGTTTGACAGTTTGAATAACATAATTTCTCAGTGAAATACTCACCAAAAATCCATTGACTAACCTTACACGCAGACCTACAAAGAAAATTAATACTTGATAAGACTTAATCTGTTTGGCCTTTGTCATTGCATAGACTCGCCTTGAAGACCCCTGTCAATAACCTGGGGTGAGTAAATCTAATGTATTGCTGTTTCTCCTTGGCATAGTACCAACTCCCTGGTCCATTTGCTGTCACATACTATTGTAACCCATGTGCATTCAGTGTTACTGATCCACATCTTTCTTCGAAGTCTGCTGGCTTGATCACCTATTGAAAACAAAGAATTATGCAGTCCGCGAATAAGGTGGCCCCACAAATCAGCCCTATTCCAAAATGTTAAAGAATCGTTTAACTAAACAATTGTTTAGTCTTTGAAGTAGTCAGGGGGATAAGAACAATTGATATAGAATGAAAAAAGCGTATTTTTCAAAGTAATATAGAAATAAATAAAAAAAGTAAAAAAAACCATTTATAAATAAAAAATTTGATGTTTTACCACCCCCTAGTTTGAAATATATATCCCCTATCTACCTTCATACTTCAGAGAAACGTTTAACTAAACAAGTTTTTTTTTTATACAGGCCATATTGTTTACAGCCTAATAATTTGTTCAACAGTATATTTGAACAAACAGCGTGAATGGACTGCATGAGCCAGAGGAACATCACACCTCTTTTTAGAACATCAAACCTCATTTTGCAATGTGTTAATGGTCAAAGTATACACGCCGCACCTCTGCGTAGCTTGTTGCGCTTCCAAGGTGGCATATCACATGTTTAGTGATTTATAATCCCACAGTAGTTCATATGCACAATTGCTCATTGATATTCAGTAACATGGAGATATCTGGATGCAAAACTACAGAGGCCCACCTTGTAGGAAGCATCATGGCAGGCGGGTGAAAAAAATAATTTTTTCCCGGCAAGGAGTCAGTAGGATTTCCCGCGACTTATACGTCTGTTTTGCAGCAATCGCGGAGTGTTAGCGGAACAGGGGGTGTCTGAGGGGGATCTTCCCCCTCAGAAGCTTGAAGCTTTTGAAAAAATGAGTTTGCAATTGAAGCTATTTGGTACGCATTTTTAACACTTTTTAGCGATATGTAGCTCAGAAGGCGTTATTGATTGTGCCCAAATCGACCCTTATTTTACACATACCAAGCAAATCAACGGAGAAGCTAAGATTACGTCACACTAATATCAATTTCTGACTGTTTGCTGATTTGACTTAAAATATTTGTTTTCAACCGTCCCATGTTATTTTCACAACGAGAGTGATGGAAGCGAGCTGTGTGTAAGACACAACCATCACCCATTTTGCTAGCAAGTTGATGTCATATTTTGCTAGATCATCCACGTGGGGAATAGTTTATTTTTTAATCCTTTATTAAATTTTTATATTAAAATTACCGATTCATCAAAATATGTAATGTCACTTACAAAGACACATTGTTAAATTCTTTGCGCATTTAAAATTATTTCAACGAAACCATTTTCTAAATAAACACAAACAGAATGACCACCGGGTTGATACTGGAGCTGATACTAAAGTTGATACAAACGTGCGCTGAATGACATTGACTAGACATTTCCTACAGTGATGAGGGTCGGCTTTCTTGCGTTAGATTTTGTGGTGATTTAATCCCGAGAGCGTGTAGCTTTTTGGTTTTTTGTACTTATTTTCCGTCTCAGATTTTATCAAGAACTAACACACTGGTACTCAGACTCATTTTTCCACTTTAAATTATTCATTATGGGTTTTATTTTACTCTTTTTTCCCTTGATTAGTTTACTACTATGTTTTCCTTTTTTATATCACAATTTTTCGTTGATTATTTCCTTAGTTTTTTTCTCTTTTTCGTTTTCTTTTTGGCGTCACTAAAATTTCCCCCGAGTCGGCAGGATTTCCCGTCAATGAGCTTCCCGTCTGCCGTTTTTTTTTCCCGCCGTGAATCATGGTTTTATCACACTACCCGCAAGTTTGAAATCTTAGTAGTTTTGTTTGTTAGTAGCAGTGATTTGAATGTCCTTGTAATATGCCAAAAGAACTGATTAATATTCTTACCATGCGAATATCTTGCTGCAAAGTATACGCACCATGTTTTTTTCAGTACAATATACCAGTCACAGACAACAGACACACTATACCCCGTTGGCCATGGTAACATTGGCTGAGGAGTAAACTTTAACAAAAAATTTATAATCTTGTTGCAGTGATTTGTGTGTACGGCTGCTAAATCCAATATAGTATGGTGTCACCAGTAGTCAGTGTACACATTGCTGGATCACATAATCAAACAAGTAATCACTTTAATTAAAACTTATTTGCGCATTGAACTAAGTATTACCTATTGTTACTAAATATTCTGGGGGGGGGTCGTTGACGAATTTGCCTCCAAAAAAAATTGGGTGTACTTTCCCTTTTGGCAAAATCATACATTACATTTTACACTATGTGTTTTCGGCTCCTTCCTGTTCCATTTTACACTGAACTCTCAGGGGGGTAGTCTTTGTAAATTCTTCTTTTTTTTTTTTTTAAGTTTTTTATATGTTGTATTTAAAAAAGACAGATGCTTTAAGCTGAGATGTGAGATTGCACTTATTTTATTATATTTAAGAGTGGATACTGAAAGAAGACTTTCCATTTTTGTGCTGTCAGAATAGAAAATATGTTTTTGCCAGCATGTTTTTAAAGGAGAACCTGTAAACAACATAATATTACACAATCTACACTATAAAAAATTATTGACCCATATCGAGTGGTTTCATAAAACGTTATTATATACCCTAACATGAATTAAAACCATCTATTCTGATAACGTGTTATCGAGACGACCGGCACGTTTAGGTCATTACATGCCATAGGAAATACACCTTATAAGCATCATATGTGAAGTTGTATGATGCTACTGTGCAGTCCGTATCGCATACACAAATACATATCCCATATCCAGTAGCGCGAATTTCAAATAGCGCATGGTCAGACAAAATTTTTTGAATTTCGTTTTAATGGGTGTATAATTCGTTTTCCCTTTTTGAAACCACTCCATATGTGTTTAATAATTGTTTTTATAACGTATATGTGTAAGGTATTCTTGTACAGGTTCTCCTTGAAAGGTGGTGTTCCGATTTATGTGTATTGCATTCTCTTCTTGCTAAGAGAGCTGGCACTTGCACATACACCCCATCAAAGTACCGTGGGAAAAAACTGCGGTTTTTGATGGTAGACGCAATGCATGATGCAAAGCCCTATTAATACTGTGAAATATTGATGGTTATAAAGGGGGATGGTCCGATTTAAGGATATGAAGTTTTCATTTGATAGATTGGCCCTACTCCAAAACCCCATCGGTTAAAGTTCGTGCCAAATTTCAATTCCCTTTTGATGCAAAGAGCTAAAAAAGTGAATTTTTGTAAGCCCCATAGAATGTAATGTGTAAATTATATTGGTTCAACCAAAATGTGGCACATTTTGTCATAAACTTCCAAACCAAACATCCTTTCGGCTCTAAGATTTCACAGGGGGTAAATGAGAAAACCTAGTAGGCTTTCTTCTGTTACCAAAATGTTGACCATTCCGGAAAATCGGGGGCTTATGGGGACGAGGCAATTAGAGATCGGGCAGGACCGTGAACCACTAAATGAGCCTGTTTTTAACTCAGCCGTGTGCGTAGCACGGCTGGTTAATGTATTTGGTCTGTTTCTTCTTCTTCTCTTCTTCTGGGCAACACGTCCGTCGCTTTAAAGTTAAAAATGCTACTAGTTGCTAACGTTGGGACAATTTAGCCAAATTCAATTCAAAGGACCACTGACCCAGCCCTCAAATGGGGTGTACACAGATTGGTTCAAATTGAATTGAAGAGAAATATTAATTTTTTGGTGGCAAAAATCTAGAAAATCTCTTTCTTCTCCCGCAATCAAGAGCTATAAGCACCAAATGAGTCATAAGGACCCCTGAATCATGTTAATATGGGGGTACACAGATAGGTTTGTTTCAGGCACCTGGGCAGAGAGATAGGGATATTTGTGCAAAATCGGGTAGGGGGGGCTTAGGGCTTCGTTCGCCTCGCTCGCCTGTCTTACGCCAGTGTGAATGCCCCAAACATTGGGTCTGCAAGAGCCAGAATTTCTTTAGCTGGTAAAGCCTACATTCATTTCGAAGAAAAGAAAAGGTTAAACTACTTCATGAGGATTAACAATCGATATAGAGATATAGGAATTGGTTTCTAAACGTACCATATGTAAGGTGACAACTCGCTTCACCTATAATATAGTCCGGACTTTATTGTAGGGGGATTTTATTTTAAGTGCCAGCGCTCCCTTTAAGTTCCTTCCTGTCAAGTCAACCTTGGGTTGTTTGAAAAAAAGCATTCTTAAAGGATTATTGTCTGGCAAGTCCGGCAAATCACATGAAAAAACAAAATAAATATTTTTACTCGATTGATGAAGGCAAACATCGATATTTCAGGTGCGGTACATTTCCCGGGGAAGGTTTCAATTTAGATGGCTTTATGTTATGGCGGTTCTATGTTTATCTCCTTAGTAAAAAGAAAAATGCGAAATAAAACAAAAAGAATATCAAAGTTGATTTGTAGCGTAGCATGGTTATAATAGTTTACCACGCTTTATTAATTGTAAAAAAAATAAAAATGAGAAAATGCAAAAGGACAAATACGCCGACTAGTCTTCTGATTGGTAGATGGTGCTACTTGCTACTTGGCTGCCATGTTATAAAATTCCAGCAAGTCAATGGAGGTCATCAGAGGGTCATAAATTTCAAAACGCCTCCGATTGAACTGAACATTTTTTTATGACATCCTAAACATGTAAAAATATTTCGATGATCTAAGGGTCATAAGAGGTCAAAGGTCAATCTTTTTCAAAATCCTCCGATTGAGCTGAAATTTAAGTGAAAATGATCTTTATGACATTCTAACATATTTGAAATATTTTTGAGATCAAGGTCATAAGAGGTTCAAGATCCCATGTTCAAATGATCCAATGAGGAAAATTTAACTGAAATGATCCATATGGACATCCTAACATGTTGAAAGATTTTTGAGACAAAGGCATTAAGAGGTCAACGGTCCTGTTTTTTCAAAATCTCGATTGAGCTGAAATTAACTGAAATGATCCTTATGAAATTCCTAATCATGTTGAAAATTTTGAGAACAAAGGTCATTAAAGTCAAAGGTAAATTTTTCAAATGCTACTAACGGGCAGAACTTGAAATGATCCTTATGACAATCCAAATATGTTTAATTATTTTCGAGATCGAAAAGGGCGGTTAGGGTCAAAGGTCACTACCTCGACTTGTGCTCAGATCTGTCATCCAGATCTAGATATGGTTGGGTTTCGAAGCTAGGCTAGTTTTAGAAGCTGGGGCTATGGTTCGAAGCTGGGTTAGTTTTAGCTTTGGGTTTGAAGCTATCCGGCTGGTTTTGTGGTCTTTGACCACAGCTAGATCTAGTTGTTTATATCTTAGGAATGAAATGGATTTGAGGACTCAAATTTCAGGACAAGGAGAAACTACCGCCTTTCATCTATATCAAAAACGATACTACTTAGGGGTGAAATCAGGGGGGTCCAAACAGATCGGAACAAGCACCTTAATTGGTTGTTGCCACTCAGTATTACACAATTGCAACACATCAAATTTTGGTCCCAATATAAAGCTTAAACTTTCAGAATTGTAATCCAACAACCCAATTTTTTGATGACAAGACTTCTCAAAGGCAGTTGGTAGGAAGAATTGTTACAACATATTACTCCACCAAACTGTGGTCATCAAAGGCAAACGAGAAGCAAAAAATGCTATGAAATCAGCGTAATTCCCTGAAAAGCTTCACTTACATTTATGAGGTGACAGGAAAAAAAGGTCATCAATAGAATGATTCTCTGCTACATCCGACTTCGCAATGCAATGGACCTATTTTTTCAGCTATACGCATCTAAATACAGATTCCAATTAATCGAGTGAAGGACCCCCCCATATGCTCCAAAGTCAGGGAAACAGCACTGAATGAGCAGCCGGTGTCAAAACGGCTAATTATAATAATCTCTGTTTGGTGAATTTCTGTATACAGGTTAAAGCAATAACAGCACCTTGTTTGAAGAGTGCCCCCAAATTTCAAATTGAATTTTTGCACAGCTTGTTGGTAATTACTAGGAAAATACACCTGCGACCGAGAAGAATGCTCAGAAATGGGTATTTATCATAAACTAAGTGGTTTGTAAGTAGAATGGATCCCAAGATTGTGCTTACGGCAGGAGTGGAAAGCCCAAGTTTATGTCCGTCCCGTGATTGAAATAGTTGCCACCTCAAAGAAAATGAGCTCTAATTTTGACTTGCCTGAACCAATCAAACAACTAATGGATGAGCGTAGACACGTCACGTACATGGCGCTGTTCCCGGCTATTTCATAATTGCGGAGGCCGTGTCCAGGCAGCGTTTAATTATTATACGGAGATCTCCGAATTAAATTATTCTAATAATTTTTCGAGCTTAACCATTCACAGAGGTAGTTTACTAAGAAGTTACAAAAGTAACTGCAAAATATCCTAAAAAAGAAAATGTAAAAATCTCAAAATTTTTGAAAAAAATTGGGGGCGCTCTTCAAAAAAAAATTGCTCTTAGGCTTTAAGTGCACACATTATTATGGTGGTTTTTCAGGGGATTTTATTTTGATTTAACATTTTTTCTAAAACAAAATTAAAACGTAACTCAAAACCATACACAAAGAGAGAAACAGAAGTGCCAACATGCATTTGTTAACACAAGAATCTATGCTTGCATGATAGAAACTAATACGTCCTCCTCAAATAAGGTTTTTTGGAAACTTTTGTTTGTATAAAATTAGAAATAGCCATGAATAAAACACCAACCTGTGATTCGTTTGTTTGACCTTGTAGATGGCAGTAATGTGAATCATTCTAATTTCATCAGATTTTGTTGTTCTGAAACCACAAAGGTAACGCTTGAGTGGGAATTATCATGCACAATTAAATGATCTTACAGTGACCTCAACAATCAGTTATAAATAGATATGGGCAAAACAAAAAATTCTTGGGCTTGGTTGTTGACTTTTCCAATTTAAAAAATGCACTGGCTCAAAGCTAGCACTTCAATGGTGTTGAAACAACACACTACTTGTCAAGTGGCTCCTGCTAATTGTCACGTCGTTAATGCATATGGCTACGTTACGGAGGACTATTATCAGAAGACCTTATCAAGTTCAGTGTTAAGTTACTGTAGCTTCCTGATTGCAGACAGTCAATAGCTTCCACAAGGTAGTTAGTTGTAAAGAATATCTACAGCAGCCTGGACATATAAAGGACCGTCAATCATATTTTGACCACTTAATACATTGTCACTACTAACTTCAAGGATCCATGGTTCATGTGTGCATATGGTTTTGTGTTTGAGGCATGGTCCAAAATACCCTCTTAGTAAACCTCATTGATATATTGTTTTTAGAGCATGACAATATTACTTTTGAGCAATATCAACAATGACGATCTACACACTATCAGCTGGACATGTTGGGATGACCAATTCTAAGGAACTTTGACAAACCACGTTTCATTGGAAAAACCTAGTATGAGAAATGATGGACGTTTCTCCTTTACTTTAAGGTTACCATGTGTTATCATGTGAGGATAAGAACAACTCATCACAGTACATCAATTCCAAGTATACCGGACTGCATACCTACATCATCATGTATTTTAAGCGTTCGCTCGTAACTGTGGATTAGTAGATTTTTTTCTGCTGATTTATATTAATACTCAAGCTAGGTTGTAGTGTTACTCCTGGAAGATATTAATTTGGTTTTATTATGCACAAGCCTCTAGAATTTTTAACGATATATCTGCCAACTTGACTCTCAACGAACTATGTCTGCTTTACTGATGAAAACTGTGGTGTGTGTACTGCTCTATTATGTATGCCAATTCCAGGCTATTGAGTCGGCTAAATACTCATATCCAAAAGGTAGCTTAGCTTGCAAACTTTTTGACATCTCTTCATTGGATTGCAGCCAAAGGAACTTGTCTTCCATCCCACCACTATCCATTACATACCCAAATATCACTTCGCTGCAACTTCAAGATAACTTAATTGATGAGCTAGCAGCTCTTCGTTTCTTGGACAAGGTCAGTTATGTGACTTAGACTTGAGCAATAACAGACTTCGCAACCTCACAGGGTCTCCCTTTATCGACTTAGTAAAACTGGGTACACTAAAAATACCAAACAAGAAATTAGTCTCCTTAGCAGCAACGGCATTCCAAGGCTTATATAGCCTGTCATTGTTGGACTTGTCTCAAAACAAGCTGCAGAGTCTACCGAGTGGCATTTTTAGTGATTTAATCAATTTACATGAACTTGACTTGAGCATAAATTACCTGCGAGCAATTCCAAACCAAGCCGTCAAATCCTTGCATTCCTTACACACACTGGATCTATCTCAAAATTATCTCACTTCATTTACTCTTGGAGAAGGCTTCAAGAATCTCACACAGCTTTCCAATCTGAAGCTCTTTTCCATAGCAACAGTTAACAATACCGTCTTCACAAATGACACATTCAGCAACCTGGCCAATTCTCCACTGCAATATCTTCACCTCCAGTTCTTTGGTGGATATAATACCACAGTAGAGAAAGGAATCTTTGCACCACTAAAAACTCTGCAAACACTAAAATATTCATATGACCCTCATGACATCGATGTCCTCGTATCCCTCAACCCTAGTGTACATCAGCTGACATTCATTTTTGAAGGAGTATTGACGGAAACAAGCCTGCAACCTCTTGCTAAATTGAGCTCAAGTTTGAAGGAGTTAACGATACAGCTTGTGTCAGATGGCATAAGCGGCCCAGCATTCAAGTGGTTTCCTGCTCTTCAGATTCTAGACATCAGTAACGTCTACTTTTCCTTGAGACGGCTCAGTTCGCACGCATTCCTCGGTCTAAACAACTTACAGCAGTTGTATCTGGTAAATAATCGTCTCCAAGAAATACCAACCGAAGCACTGAGTGTTTTTGCCACATCCATATCTTTACTGAAGCTAGATCTGAGCTCCAATACCCTGGATGGTTTCTTCCCTGATGATGCATTCTCTAATGCCACATCCTTGACCCACTTGTACCTATCCCATAACCCAATATACAATGTAGGGAAGTGGATGAATTTGTTAACCAATCTTGTCATACTAAATCTTGATTACAACATTGGACAACAAGATATCGTAAGCGATAGGTGGACGACTCCTCTGTTAACTTTACGACAGTTAACACTCAGCAATCCTCAAAATAAGGACATTCTTCGGTTTGGAGGATTCCAGTTTTCTAAACAAGCTCCAAATTTGGAGGTTCTGCTGATGACAGAAGTGTACATCTACGATATTTCCACAATTCGGAATCTTGATCGCCTAAAATCACTCTTCGTTTCGGGTAGTTTTGTGGTGATGGACAATTTCTATACCGAGTGGAACAAAGTTACTTTTGCAAACCTGGAGGAACTGGACTTGTCCTCAAACAACCTAAAATCTGTGTCGGACATCCATTTCAATAATACCACACCATTTTTGCATCATCTGGACCTCAGCAACAACTTCATCCAAATGATAAACAAGAAAGCATTCTCCTCTCTAACCAATCTGGAATATCTCAACTTAGGAGGCAATGCGCTGCAGTCGTTGGATGCTCTCATACATCTGCAGTCCATACAAACTCTGCTGCTTCCTCAAAATGGAATCATTGATGTTTCCAAGACATTCCTCGATGCTATAAGTTCCAACACATCTATAACAACGCTGGACCTTAGCGGCAATCCTTTGGCCTGCTCGTGTGATGTAATGGATTTTAAAGACTGGATCCTTTCTGACGTACTAGTTTTGTTGAAGCCTAATCTGATGTACCAGTGCAAAAGTCCCAAAGCAAGAGCAGGCCTTGGCATAACACAGGTGGTCTTGGACTGTAGCTTACATCTGGTCATGTACTTAACAATTGGTTTATCCTCTGGAATAGTCATCTGTTTAGCTGTCATTTTACTGGTGCATTATCGATGGCACATTAAATACAGGCTGTTTCTTCTCTGCAACAGGCGGCCAAATTATCAGCCTATTGAGGAAGACGCCAATGCAAACATCAATGGAATCAGGTACGATGCGTTTGTGTCGTATGCTCACGAGAGTGACAGGGATTTGAAATGGGTACTGAACGAGCTCAGACCAAATATGGAGGAAGGATCCGATCCTGTGAAACTATGCATCGGATATGCCAGAGATTACATCCCAGGAACTCCTCTCCTAGATGCCATCACTGATGCCATTCACAACAGTCGTAAAACCATTGTTGTGTTATCTCCTAATTATTTAGACAGCGAGTGGTGTTACTTTGAGACACAGCATGCTTTCTTGAGACTCCTCGATGAAGGTCAAGATGTTTTGACTCTTGTTCTACTGGATCCGATACCAGATAGCAAGATGACAATGTGGCTGAGGCAATTCCTGTGCAAAAAGGGCTACTTAAAGTGGCCCAATAATAAGAGCGGACAGCGTCTCTTTTGGAGATGTCTCAAGGAACGGATCAGGACATGTACACAAGTAGATCGCAGATATGATGTGTAAAAAGAATGGTGCAACAGATAATGTTCTATTACTAAGAAGAAGCACATAGGGGTGTTTGTAGATATTATCTGTATATGCAAGAAAATCCTAAGATTTTGTAATTCAAGAGATTGCAACACAACAAAGCATTATGGTAAAGACCATGTAAACCAAATGTTTACAAACCCATGGAAACCTGTACAATTACTTTCAAAACACTTTTGAACACAGAAGGTATGTGGTCTGTATGTCTTGGATACACCTGAACCAAGCACAAATCAAAACTCCACTATCTTTATTTTGTAGATTTAACCACTGTACTGTATACTAGTTGAAACTAACTCTAACCTCTGCATGCTGAAGGGATATATGGGTCACACACCTTTACTCAATTACCACACATCATAATGTATATCATGTTTATAACAAATTTCATTCACATTTCCAACAATAACCTTGGTCAGCATTTGTTTACACCATTAGAAAGGTGAGCCAGTTGCAATCTGGACTGCACATATAGCTTTGGATAACCAGTCAACTTCAGGTCAAGGGCACTTTTTCATGTTCAACTTGTTCTATTTTTATCCTGGGAGTTTTGCGAGGAAAAATAAATGTTGCAATCTCTTGCCAAGCCCCAGAGGTATTGTTTTGGTATGCTACAAGCCTGACCTGATAAGTAATTTAGCAGTGCTGGCAGCTGAAATAAAGATTGGTGTTACTACTTAATATTATGTGATCTGCAAGGAACGGAAACTTTGACACCATGTAATAGTATGTAGTCTGCAGTACAGTGGTTATTAAGTATGTATATACTACTTTACATAATGTACATATTATATCATAATGGATATGAGGGAGAAGACTCTGACATAACTTATAGCGCTTTTCAATTTTTTTTAAATTTCTTTTATTGTTTTTTTTTAGATTTTGAGGGGGTTTTAGTCATCAGGAAAAAATGATCAAGTTAGACGAGTAAGCAGCATATTTTAAAAATTCTAGCCCGTATTCCTGAAAGGTGTTTAGCGCAATTTAAGCTAAACAAAATGTTTATCTATCTGGAGGTAAAAGTATCGTTTAAGTAAACAGAATTCCAGAAAGAAGTTTAAAGTTGAATGCAATTTTAACTCCGCTAAAATGCATCTAAATTTAAACTAGGTACGGGGCTAGTTTAAGAAATGTTTTAGTGTGTGTTTTCATCAAGTGCACGGCTCACTGCACATTCCAGTTTGACAGCAGTAATGGTGCATCATTCCCGCCTAGTTGGTGTAGTACCTTAAATGTTATGGAAAGGCATACTACACTTTGGGTGCTCCACCATTAAAACACAATAAGATCTTTTGCACCCTTATATTAGCATCTTCAAATAACAACAGTGTTACTTGTGCTTAAAGCTTTTGTTTAAGTAAGCGATTTTAAGCCACGATCATGTTTAGTTAAACAAGTTTCTGGAATACAGACCTCTGTATTTTGCTTAGTATTCTTCTATTTTCTTCTGAGAAGAATCTTTATTGGACACCTATAGTAGATTCAACCCATCGTGTCACCTCTAGTACTTTCCCGAAGGTATGAGCATTGAATGAGGGGATGTGCAGTGGGTGAAAATTAAAAGTTCCACGCTAAATCTATTGAAACATGAAGTCTGACAGCAGTGAAGAAAAATCAATTCTAGCTTAATGAAAAGCATTCAAGTCAATGAAAGCGCATTTATAGCTATAGTAATCTCAAAACATCTCTGCTAATCGCATTTGGTAAAGTGGATTCAATGTATACAGGCTAGGGTGCATCAAATGCCCTCATGTCAATAAATTTTCTGTGGTCCTAGTCTTAAAGTGTACCACTTGTCAAAATAACAAACTCCCACCAAAATTAAGATTCAATTGGATGTCGGCAAGGGGGGCCACCGTGAGCTTGAAGTTTTGTACACAAAGTCAATAGGATGTTTTGTTGTTTTCTGACAAAACACCAAAAAATATGATGTCATCTGTGATTTGGTCAGAAATTCTCCAAGAGGTGTTTATAGGGTAGGCAAACATTTTCCAAGAAGTTACCAATCAAGAACTCGTCTTCAATTGCAGAAAAATATCTTTAATAAATTTATTTCAGTGGAGTCAAGGCAATACACAGAATAGCCAAACATGACAAATATACAGAGCTTGGTTGTAGTTAGTTTGAAGACAGTGTATTGTTGTTGTAAGTTCAAGCCTTTTAACCATTACACAAGTTACATAATGATATCAATAGTTTGTGAAATGGTACTGGGGTGTTTTCTTGCATGTGGTCAAATAATTAGCCAGGGCATATTTTTGTTTCCTCTCAATTTATGTCAACATGGGAAGCCAGATGACATTTCTTTTCAATAGTAATAAATCTTGGAAGAGTAGAGGATGATTATGTAACTATAGTGCTATATAAAGGCTAATTTAGGAAATATTTCAACAATACACTGTCATTAAATAGACCTCAGATACAGAGCCAAAAGCTTATCTGGGCCTGTTATGTGTTATTTCTGTGTATTACCTTGCCTCCACTGAAATTTATGTTAATAATAAAATGCATTTTTTCTGGCATTGAGGATGACCTGTTTTAAGGTATTTGTTGGAAAATTGTTTACCTAGCCTCATGATACACCTCTTGGGTTGGATTTCTTAGCCAAAGTGTACAGAACGGTCATCATGTTTTCTGTTTGTCAAAAAACAAACAAAACTATCATATTGACTTTGTGACAAACTTTAAGCTCACGGTTGGGCCCCTGTGCCGACATCCGAATGAATTTTAATTTGGTGGAGGGTTATTATTTTTGACAAGTGGCGACAACTTTAAGACTAGGTTCAAGGAAATTGATTGACGTGAGGGGCATCTGATTGCACCCTAATAAGGGTGTGAATGGTACTGACTTTTGTGTGCCGTTGTTTTGGATATGAAGGAACACAAAAGTCGTTTTTAAAAATGATGTGTTCAACATGAAAAAGGCCAGTAGATTATAGTAGTTCGTTCATGAAATACAGGTGAATCGGACAACCATCATATTTGCTTTTTGCCTCCTTCCCAACTAATCCACGCTGTCCAAAATTTTTCCCTTGGTGTGACACGATGGGTTGAACTACTATAATTAAGTTGCATGCTGATTTAAAGGGCCACTGTAAGATTTCAACATGAGGTTTTTTTGTTGAGATTAAACCGAAAATTGTAATTAAAATGCAAGCATTTCAAGTGTCAATAAAAAAATTAGTCTTTTTGAGTATATAGGCGCTTTTAAATGTGAGGTTAACTTTGCTTTGTGTTGATACAACACTCTTAGCATAAGATAAACAATGAGGAAATGTTTTGAGAAATATAAAGCGCTGGTGCAACCTTTATAACTTTGTCATTAATTTATGTTGTTGAGTTTGCAGGTTTATCATTAGTATTTGGATGATTGCAGCATTGTAATTCTTGTGACAAAATCAAATTAGACCATCCCCTTTGATTGCCAGTATTTTTTTTGGTTGTTTAAAGGGGTACTACCTAATCCTCGACACACCACTCACACCATCAAACCTGACATTTTTGTGTCATGGGAAAGTTTGTATTTTTCTCATTTCATCCGCAAAATATTTTGGCCGAACTCTTTCTCACTTAGATGCTACTAGTATAAATATGGGTTGTTTACGATTACGGGATCTTATTTGCATATTGCAATCCACACAATTACCACTCATGTTAAACTGGTATGTCGGATTTAAATTATATTTGAAATTAAGATATCTTGGTGATGGCCTTTCCTATGAAACCAAGAAAATTATATGTTGTAATTGGGAGGAGCACCTTTAATTTCAAATGAAAAAATTATGAGTTTTGGAGATTGTCCCTTAATCATGTACCTATGGAAACAATACTCTAATCGACTTACCTAATACTGGGCCTTAAATGAGGTGCTGGTCTCCCTGACAACGCCTTCAATTTCTTCATCACAGTGGTCGGGATCTTGAGTCGAGGAGCAAATTTCTTCTCAAGCGGTATTGGTAGGCCTTGCTTGATGTAATCCAGTGTATCCTTTAGAGGCATAGACGTGGTCGGAGTAGGACGATTCAGAAACTCGGAGGTCCATACACATCTATTTAAAGAGTTAAATCATTGTTTATGTTGCTATTATTTTGTTTTTCATGGTAAAGCAAATAATAGAGTAGGAGTTAAGCCTAAAAATTGGGTAGTGCCCCTTTAATTGGCCCTCGCCAAACAAAGAGAACACCCACTTTACAAATGCTTCAGTCATTACCTAACAGAAATATGGCTCACTCTCTCTTATTCCTCAGAGCGGAAGGTTAACCAATAATTTTTAAAAGCCTGTTTAACCTTTGACCTACAGACCCGTAACTAGTCACACTGATAGGCCTTCACATATAGATTCCAAAGTCCAAATCTGGATTGAAATCAGATTTGTGACATTTTCGCTTGTAACATCCCCCCTGCGCTAAAGCAAGGGAGATAAAACTCACTTTTTTACCTGTACGCCAGGCTTAATTATGATCAGGGATCCCAAATTTTATCAAATTGTTATTTCAAGTCATGTGGACCATTTATAGGTTAAAAACTGTGTATTACTTGTTGCGAGAGATAAATTAGACAAATCAATGCACGCGCACCGAGATGTTGATGGGTCCAATGCACGAGTCACAAAGTGGTAAATGCATCGGATAATTTTTAAGTTATGAATTTTTGATAAGTTCATATGAAATTACTTTCTGGAATTACTTCCTACCTTGCAGTAGTTTAGATTTCAGTAAATGTTCACACATAGTCTCTTCCTCAGTCTTTTCAGGTCCCTTGTATAGCCTATGTAGCATGGTACAGCTGAGTACAGACAGCCCTAAGGCTAGGTCAGCCAGGAAGGGGAGCTTACTGGCTGCGTCTTCAGAGGATTCCTGTGCCCTGACGGTGCAGGCAAAGCCCCACATGGCCTTGTCAGGGGTGTTGTGTTCACGTCCACTACGCATCTCAAAGGTGAAAGTGGCCGTGTTACCATCAACCTAAAAAAAAAAACACACATACAAATGAAACAGTTGTAGAACAAGCCTGCTGGTTGCATACAGAATTGTAACATTTTTTTATTCACGTCTGGGGAATTCCCCAAGATCCCCTACTGACATTGCAAAACATTGCCAACAAATGTGTCGTCTGCTATCACGGTTTGTGAATGGGGCCAAATGTTACATGAGGTCACAAAGGTCACATGGGGTCACCAATGTCACATGAGGTCACCAAGGTCACCAACATGTGGGTCACTACCCTAAGTCCATTGTATGCAAATATCATGAAAATGTGCGCATAAATGTGGAAACAGCAGGCAATTATATTTATGGTTAACATTTGGGTCAACATTTTTACCACAGATACACAGATAGACACACAAACAGACACACACACCAAAGCAATCCATTTGTGCCCTCTCGCAGAAGACAACAAAAACAAAACAAAACACACATGCACACACACACACACACACACAACATGAAAATACTGCAAAGTTAGAACTTGCCAGATCTCCTGAAAAGGACATACACCTAACAGGGTTAAAGGTCACATAGGGGTCATTGTATGGAAATCTGTGTGCATCCCTGATGAGTCTTGGGCCAGTGGTTCATTTTGACAGAGTATGAAGTTAATCAGTCAATGTGTACAGGAATAAGCAGAATCTGAACTTTTTGCAAAGCAATTAAGTAGGTTAAAAGAGAGATTTCACATAGAATTCAAAGGGATTAAGAGCAGAAAACATTAAATTAGCTTCACAGATATGACCTTTGACCTACAGATCTGTATCTCACACCAAATGTATTGTTACCTGCTAAAGTCCTTTGCTGCAAGAGTTATCAAAACTAAGGTTCTCGTCAGTACAGCTCCTAAGAGATTATACCAAATTCATTCAAAACAGTTTTGAAAGGTATCACTAGGTGACAGCAAAAAAGTGCCTTTTGGTAAGGGACCAAATCAATACTCAACCAGCGGGCATTTTCCGGTCCTGCCCGGTTCCAGGCGGTTCATTTAATTTGCTCAATCTTCTGAATCATTTAATCCGATTAAGTAATTCAGCAAACTCAATTAATTAATTGAACCGCGCGGAACCGGGCAGAACCAGAAAACGCCCGCCAGTTGAGTATTGAATTCGTCCCTAAGAAGCAGTTGGAAAAAGGTCAAATGTGATCACAGATCGACATCACCAATCTTCAGTGAGTGCGCCCTCTGGCCTTGTAGCAAGTTAACTTAATATGCTAAAATATAAACATTGCATAAACATGCATTAAGATGATCCGATATATAGTAAATACTCCAGTTTAAAGTGAAGAGCCATATTAAAGTTCATCAACCAACCTTAACAAGGTCTTTGGGCCATCCCGATCCCAGCACACTTCTGCTGCCATACCCGTATGTATTGCCTCCATACTCGGCCACTTTTCGAGATCCAGTCCCAGGCCCTGCATAGACAACCACCTGTCAGCAAAACAAAGACAAAGTGCACATATTAGTGTCCAAATTCAACTCAATTTGATCAAATACATTTGGTAGACTGCAAAACTGTTTTAAAGAGACATAAGGACATTTCCAGAAATAAGCGCCCCAATTTTTTTTTGAACACTGGGTTTTTGCATATATGGAATGCTTACCCATGTATTAGATCACACCTGAAGTGAAGAAGCCCAATACACCGTCTTTATGTAATAAGACAATGATTTAGTATTTTCTGTCGTTCATGACAGAAATTCAAAGCATGGTTTTCTATAGGGACGATTACGATAGCAGGCAAGTTCAAAACAAGTTTTTTGGTTTTCTTTTGTACTTGTTTGCCCAATAAATCTTCAAAACTTTCTCAGTAGGTGGTCTACATCCAATCCAGTGAAATTTGAGAGAAATTTGTATCCTCAAAAAATCTCCTGTCACTTTAAAAGGTATCCGTTGTTAGTACAGACGATGTGACATCTTTTTAAAGGGGTTGTTTATAAGCCGATTAGCGCCTAGTCTTTTCGGGTTGCCTTGACGATAACTATACATTACTGAATTGTACATTCCTCATTTGACATAATTCAAAAAGCCCAGGCTCTAAATTCGGATTGTCTGCCAGTTCTATTGGCGTCTGCTAAATCTTCTTGTTAGTTTGTTTGTCTGCATATCTGTCTTGTTTATTTGTTTTCCTATGCATTAATGTTTTAAGCTTATTTACTTCAGACTGCAATGAATAAAAAGAAAAGAAATGGTATTGTTGTTGTAAATTGATAGTTTGTTGACTTTTGACCTTTGAATAATGCAAGTTGCCACTTTTCTGAAAATGTCATTTTTAGGAAAAAAGAGTGTGTGTTTATACCAAAAGTGTTTTTTGGAAAGCAACAACTTTTGTAACAGCACCAAATGTTTCCTTCCTTCAAAACTTTTTAATATTTTCTCACCATCCTGTTCTAAGTGAAGTTATGCAACAAAAGACCTTGAATTTTAGGGGGAACTTATTTGTAGGGACTCCTTATTATGGGTGGTAATGCCCAGGGTACCAGATTATTTTAGATTATGTCTACACTTGTTTAGAAAGTAAGATTCAATAAAATGCAAACTATATATATTCTAAGTGAATATCATACAGAAGCATGGTCAGTGTTTTAAGGCTGATTGGGAAAAATTGAGCTGAGAATATTCACAACTCAGGTATGCAGTTTAAGTATACTGCACATTGTGTAACGCACAGAAATACATACCACACTAAAACAATGATAAGTCCTTATCAATAAAACTGCAAGTTATCAATATTTTCAGCTCAATCAATATCCTGCACAGCTCAAGATGAGTACGCCTAACTATACCCTGTTCAGTGTAAGGTGGAACTGACCCCATTCTTTTGCCACTTATATTCTATACATTTCGTCAGAGGAAAGGTTCCATCTGGGTTGTGCCAAAATACTATTGCTAGTATTACCATAGGGTTGCATTATGACCTTGGTCCTTCCATAGTGTTATCAAAGGTCACATTCCATCTTATAGTGAATACACTATAACTCCCATAGTATGTTTACCATAGGATTGCATCATGATCTTGCTCCTCTCTAGTGTTATCTCAATGTACTTTATCAAAGGTCATGTTACATCTTACGGTAAACACTCTATAGCTTCCATAGTATATTTACTCTAGGGTTGCATTATGAACTTGGTCTTCCCTAGTGATATCTCCCTTTATCAAAGGTTGTGTTTCATCTTATACTGAACAAGCTGTAGCTATTTAGTAGCTTAATTTTCACATAACCGATTACTAATGAAATCAGAATGGCTTTGAATTACTGAAACTGGTTTCTATAAAAAGTGTTTTCTTTCGCTGGGATTCTTTTTTTTTTATGAGCAAATTATTGCTTTGATAAAGACTTCAATAGTCAATTGCTAGACTTTGTTTGGTCTTGAGTTTGGGGGTGACGTCATGACGCGACTTTGCATTCGCTCTAGTGTTTGAATTGCGCCGCCTTTGTTCGCGTGCGTAAATACTACAATTCCAAGGTCAACTCGTGCGTTTCTCGGGTGCAAAACCTAACACGCGCAGTGACGTCACCCCCAAATTTGAGATCGAACAGAGTATACAAGTTAATTTCTTTGTTAAGCATTTATGGTGTATGCAAAAAAAGTTGCCAAAATTAGTGCTGTAAGAAAGTTGGTTATACCGAGGAATTTATTTTCCACATGAGAATTTTGAGTTCAAAATAAGGCAAATTTGATTTATAATATAGTACAATGCAATGACACTTATCAGTTGACAGCATTAAAGGTGCAATGAGGGATTTTGAGGCACCCATATATTGTGTCATAATAGTAATTTCATATAGATTAGACACTCAATAGATCTCTTACCTTATAATTGACTACAGAATTGTCTTAAAAGAGAGAAAACTTGTGATTTTGCCTTGCTTATATTTCAATATAAAACATAGGCTGAATTTCGTATTTGCTCCTATACGAAATTAGAAATTTCAAAATTTGTGTAACAAAGAAACATTTCTCAGCTTAATCCTTTCAGATGTGGATATTTTTGATGGAAAGCTTTACATCAGGGCAAAATTCAGATTTTTCACATTTTTAGGGACACCTGTTATTTGAAATCTCTCATTGCACCTTTAATGTATTGTACCATGACCCCTCTCTGTTTACTGAGTATTATTTGTATTCAAAACAGATGCATACAGTTTATTCTAAATATTAAAAGAACTATACCCAGAAAACAACATCCACTTAATATATTGATCATTCCGAGGATTTATTTTCCACATGATAATTTTGGGTTCAAAATAAGACAAATTTGATTTTCCCTAAATCACAATGCAATGACACTTATCAGTTTACAACATTAGTGTACTGCACCATGACCTCTCTTTGTTTACTCTGAGTATTATTTGTATTCAAAACAGGTGCACACAGTTTGCACACCTGTTTGTTTATTCTGAATACTAACTATACCCAGAAAACCATGTCCACTTTATAAATAGACTACTGTGTATAAGGTTAATAGAACTTTGCCCATTAGATGGAGATTGTGAGTACTTAGGGGATGATACATTGCCTTCCTCGCCTGCAATACACACTGACCCTGCTTACACAACACACCAGAAACCTGAAAGTCTTATAACAAAATGGCTGTCAAATCTGTCTTTCTAGTCATTACTATCCTCATGTTATATATGAAAAGTCACACGGTCAATGGAACAACTGACAACTGTCAAGGAACTGAGTGTAACTTTGATGAGCAGCAGACTGCCACCAATGCACATCTGCTACAAAACCTGACTTCCGCCATTGCCAAAATCCTACAGAACCAACTAAAAATCCACATCGTCCACGACTACCGCAACTCCAGCACTGCTGCCTCGGACCCAGACCAGTCGAACACCAATGCTAAGTTTGCCAGCGACTGCAACGATATTGCTGCTCAAGGCCACAATACAAGCGGTGTTTACACAGTGCAATCAAAGATACATCCGGTGGAAGATCTCGAAGCAGATGACATGCAGTTCCCGGTATACTGTGACTTTGAAAATTACGACGGTGGATGGAGTGTGTTTCAACGCCGAGTATATGGATCAATAGATTTCCACCGTAACATGGGAAGATTATCAACAAGGCTTTGGCTTTTTGAAGCGAGTTTTGTGATCGGGTTGATAGACTGTCATAACTGGACCACACATGCCCATTATAAACTCCTAATCAACATAGAAGATGCTAATGGTAACAAAGCGTACGCAAGGTATGACAAGTTCAGAATTGGAGATGAACAGGCATCTTATAAGTCCTCCTGGGTACTTATGAGGCACGGCTGAAGATGGAATTCGGCGACATGCCACCCATTCTTATTCCTACCAGACAGAACAATGACAGGCTGTCTGGAAATTGTCTTATAGCTATAACGTTGGAACTGGTGGTAGAGAGTTGTTTGATGGTCACAACCTTAATGGGTTGTACCTGATCCTGCAGTCAAGACTAGTCGAGGCCATGTTTGGTACCAAAGGACTCAAAATGATTGCATTTCTCTCAAAACTACAGAAATGAAGATTCTCCTCATACAATAGACTACATGAAGTCTACAATAGACTACATGAAGGATTTCTTATCCTTGGACATTGGATTAGGCTAGGGAGAGAAAATATTTTAAAACAATATCGCATAAATGGCAAAAATATTTGAAATATCTCTTTAAAGTAAAGTCTGTTCATACTTCACTGCATTGCAGTGCATGCTGCAATGCAGTTCTACAAAATCGTCACTGCAATCACTTTCAGTATTGCAACGCAATGCACTACTGCAAACGAAGTTCAAAATAGGTTTAACTGCGATGCAGCCGAATGCAGTGGGGTGCAGTCAGTGGATTGCAGTATGTCAATTTTCCTGCAATCCCTCGCAGTTTAGCAGCCCATACTGCAACTGGTGACCTGCAGTGACCTGGGTTACCCTGCAGTAATCGATTAGGATTGCAGCGAAAGTGACGGAACATTGCAGAAAAGCAATGCAGTGCAGTGGGAAGTATGAACGGACCTTTAACTCCATTTAGTTATCACCCAGAAACTTATTACAAATAAATTTTGACATAATCAAGAATAAGCAAGAGAGACTGACTGACTTATTCAAAAACACATTGAGTTTATAAATAAACATTTAACTGAAGCCTGATTTCCTTTTCAATGTTGAACTGAAACATATGCATGTCCCTTCTTAGAAGTGGAATGCCCCAAACTACCTATTTTAGCCCCCTAAAAAGAGAATGGGTCTCAACCATTGACAACCCCCCAACCCAGGTCACCCCTGTCAGCCATGTTACTCTTCCCCAATTCCGTTTTGGCTCAGAGCCCACACGGACAGCATGCGCTATCATGGTGTGGGGGCGGGCCTGGAAGCGGGAAGTCACATTGGAAAGGAATCAGGCTTCAGTTAAATGATTTATAAAACATAATGTGTTTGATAAATCATTACCACTGAACTTATTTCCTTACACCAATGTTGACTGAAACATATGCATTAACCCCTGTTGAATGAATAGTTTCAATCAACACAAGACTGACTCACTCAGTCGGAGGTGGAACATGATTTTTCAGAGAGTCAGCCATAGGAGGCCAGGTCAAGGTATGACAAAAAATGCAGTCGAAAACACAGAATCTAGATTCCTAAAAGTCCAGGAAGCAACAACTCCCCTAGACAGTGTGAGTACACCATGGTGTGAAATAGGACCTTACTACATTAATGTGTTTTAATGACCTGGCCAAAGTTTTTTGGTTAGAGCCAGACCAAGAATCCTGCAGAGAAAACCAAGCCTAAGAATAGGCGAGAAAGGAAGAGCTCTGAAAGAGACTGGAGTGCGACGTAGCCCTGGACAAAGGGCCCGAAGCACCCCGCGTCAAAGGCGGAGAACAAGGCCTAACAGCCTGGCGAACAACTGAGGATCCGGGCGGGAAACAGAGAAGCGCAAGGCGGACCCGCGTAAGATGCGGGGCAAGAAGCCTAACCCCAAAAAAACGGAGGAGCGGTGCCCCCTAGAGAGGGGGTCCGTCATAACACCACAGATGAACCCCATCGGGAGAGGCCCGTGGAGATAAATATCATGCAGATGGTGCAAAATCTCAAACTATTGGCATTTGGTGAAAAGTACCAAATTTGGCACAATGTTAGCTCTTGATATGCTGAATAATCTGGTCTGGGTGCCAATATTAATTTCTTTCCCAAGGATGGCCGCCCAAATTGCAAAATGCCGCCACTGCTAAAATGTCATGTTTTGACGTGTTTTTCTACGTTTATTATATGATCCATTGATTGTGTTTCGTCCCTTTTAGAACAGCAATCCCCTGATTGACTCTCCACTGGTAGTCTAATGTTGTAATCCTTGCAAAATTGATCCAAATGGCAGAAAATCCAAAATGGCGGCCAATTTGAAGCATATAATTTGATTACAAGATATGAAATGTGTTTTCTTCTTGATCTTGTTATGATTCCCTAAGGTTGTTCTTGAAACACTGTGCATTAAAGATAGAATTCAAATCATGTTAAAATAATCTCACCAAATAATAATTGAATCCAAACTGGCGGCGGAAATCCAAAATGGCGGCTAATTTGTCACTTACGCTTATCATTGATTATCAGAATGAATGTTTTCTTAATCTGATATAAACTCCCTCAAGGAAGGCATTCACATCAACTTAAGAGGACACCAATTAAGGTCTGTTG
>JAMKCH010012072.1:0-40232 GCA_023653785.1 Ophioderma brevispina | reverse complement strand
AAGTTTGGAGCAGTCTTTATAGATGCTGTCCCTTTGATGTAGTCTTACATCAAGGTCTCTAACCTAAGCTACTCAAATTCTTCCCCTGATGTCAAGCTTTGTCAAGTTCATATAATGCTCACCCCGTCTTTTGTCCTAGGGACAAATCCAATGGCGCAATGCCAAGAAAGCCAACTTTGGAATGGTTGTCCACAAGGTTATGTTCTCTGGCACCAGGCTCTTCAATATTTATGTCTCGGAATGCACATGAGTTAGTTCAACAGACGATAAGTACTTGGGATAGCTGCTGATTCCGTGTGGCCTTACTACTGCTTCAAAGGCCTCAAAGACCATGTCACTGTAACAATTTATCCCCGATGGCACTTGAAACTCAGCAAACCCAAGACTTTCGGCTCTGTTTTCCACTTTGCAAAACCAATGCTTTGAAAAAAAGGGAAATTAACATCACGCTAGATGGAGGAAAAACTGTCACCAATCACACCAAGAAATTTGGGCGTGTATTGACCAAATAGTCTCTGCCAAGACTCAGTCTCCTGTCAATCTCCTCATAAGGCTCGCAGGGGGGCGGGAAGGGGTGCCATCCTTGACACATATCATACACATCAATGTTACTACGTTGACAACTCAAAACTGCTGAAATATGCCACACACCCATTATAGAGTCACGTGTACCTTTCATACAGATTGATGTCATTCTGAATGATGCAATGAGACTTGCTAGCAGTTGCTTAGGAGGAACTCCAGAACATCAAAATCGCCAAGATGTGTGACGAACCTAGTAACCTAATCCCCCTACCAAATCCATACACTGCATTCGCAGCACCCCCATGGATCATCTTGGATCAACCCAGATGTCTGAGCAATGGTCGTTATCTACCTTGAACCTAAGGTAGTTGGCGACAGCCGATCTAGCAGCCAAAGTTTGTGTGGGACCCTTTATAGAAAAGCATGGGTCAACCTAACGGACTTACAGAGCCACCCCCCATAGCCCCACATCATTGATTACATTATGAGGTCTCAGTCCCAATCTCATTTAAAACCTGGATTCTGATGATAATTTGTATATTGCCCCTAAAAAAAAGTCATTTTTTGACAAACTAAATTGGTTCCATGAGAAAGTGGAATCTCAGATTGAAAATCCGGGTTTACCATTGAAAACTTGGATTCGTAGTTGATGAACCTGGATTTCGATAAAATTTGGTATAGCGCCGAGAATCCCTGGTGGAATCGATTGAAACCCTTTTTTCAACCGATATACTTGATTTCATGTTTTTGTTCAAGTTTTTTGAGCAAAAAACTTGGTTCTCTTTAATAATAAAACACTTTTATCTAAAAATATTTTAACACTAATTTGCAATGACATGAGCTGATAATGATGTTAGGAACAACCTTATTTTGTATTGATGTCCCAAAGAACCATGTAAAACATTGACATAAGCCATGTTAACTAGCACAAATTTTATCATGAGTACTGACGTATAAGTGTTCCCCACAAGATACAATGGTTTGGACCAACATGCATGTGTGTGTGTGTGGGGGGGGGGGGGGGGTGAAAGATGGAGACCTGGGGGTTGCTGGAACATATTATATAGCCAGTAATAGTGAAAACAAATCTGTTTTTTTTGTCCTGTAAGTGCAATAAAAGATGTATATAACTGATACTAAGTTTGACATCTTGCTCCAAATGGCAAGAATTTTTGGATTTATGCAAATTAAGTACACTTCGGCCAAGCATGAATGGTTGATGTAGACGATATACAATATAAGAATTATGAATATAACAAAGTTAGTCATTTTAGGTTGCACAAAATCTTTTAATAAAGTAATACAACAAAATTCTGAAAAATCTTAGGATTGGACGGACCATTTTGGATTTATGCAATAGTCATATGCCACCAATTGGATTTTTCTGGACCTTTTAGTATGGCATTCTGGGGACCTTACAGAAATGTATGTGGTGAAAGAAATTCGATTGCATTTTTTTCCAGCTTCACCTAGAATTTAAGTATTTTTCTCAGCCTAGTAGCAGGCCCTCAAAGGAACTCTGACCTGAAACCGACCCGAATACAAATCAGCACACATTACATCAGGATTATTCCATCGAAGATGGTTTAAAGTCGGAGTCGAGCAAAAGCCAACAACAGTGAGTTTACCATAGCCATACGTGCAGCAAGCAATGATTGGCATTTCATATCACAGTCATGCAGAGTTGGGTAGTTTTCTCATGTAGCAGTACAAAGTCCTGGTGCTTAAAGGTGTAGGATTGTTTCTTACTCCCTCTCGGTGGAGGATGTGGAAAAAAAAAATTAACTTACGGCTGATGATACCACATGTTTTTGAGGGGATTTAGGATCCTTTCAAGCTCTTTTCAATACTCTGATAAAGTTTGCCTTCATTTCGGGCTTGCAAAATAATTTGTCTAAGTTGAAGCTATTCCACATTGGTAGTTAAAGGGGTCCAATTTTCTTCCCGTCAGGAAAAGGTCTAAAATGGAGGTCAAATCTTTTAAGACTCTGGGAAATTAATTTTTATCTCAATGTAACTCCCTTTATGAAATTAATTTTATCCTAACCTGAATCAAATTGATCAGACTCTTAATTGTTGGAACCACAGGAATTTGTCTATCATGGGGAAAGTCACTGTTATTAAATCTTTGCTGTTACCTCAGCTGCGTCTGTCTGTTTCTGTGCTCTGCATTAACTATTCCCAATACTTTTTTCAAAAAAATTGAACCAACTTTTTATAAATTCATTTGGAATGGGGGGAATGATAGGTCAAGAAGGAAGTGTATGTGAATGATTATGAACATGGGGGTTGAGGATGTTGATCACTCTCCGTTTTTCTCAGGCACAAAAATTTATTTGGGTTAAACTCATGCGTGAACCAGATTATTCTTGTTTTGGAAAAAACTTAGAGGCTCTCTGTCTTGGAAACAATTCCACCCAGATGGACAATCTTGCTGTGGTCTGATGCTCCTAATTGTGTTTTGAATACCCTTTCTAATTGTCAGCTTGTTGGAAGCATTAAATTATGGTTATTTTTTTTATTTTTGATATTTGAAGGTTTGTACTGGGTGAGTCAAAAAGATTTACACTCGTTTTGTTTAATTTTTCTAGAGCAGTGGAAACTCGACTGAAGATATGACTCTAAATCAAAAACAAGATTATTTTCCCCTACTAGTGAAATTTTGAATTTTTAATTTTTGAACCTTGCATTGAGAAGTTATGCTATCTTAAAGATAGGTACTCATTTTTCACTCTGTCCACGGAATCACTGTAGCAATGTTATGGATATGGCCAATAACTTGGAAGGAGTTTTACACAAGTACAGATGACATCCTTTTGTTTTGCTTTGGACCTCTGCGTAACCTTCAAAAAATATCAAAGATGTCATAATCTTTCATTATTCGATAACAATAACAAACTTATGGAGATCCTGCACCCAACTTTGAAGCATTAATTTAAATAATGTTCGAATGTTCACGTATCTTTTTTCTTGGAAACCTTTGAATGCAAAATGTACAGGTACTCCTATGCAATACAACCGGTTGACCCACATTTTTCAACTTACGTACTTTCGTAATCTGATGGGTGGGGTGGGGGGGGGCTACTAGGGGAATTGATATTTGAAACAACCCACATTCAATGTCTATCTGCTGTCTTTCCCTTTGCAGTTGGAATCTTTACGCTCCCTTCCCTCTCTTTTCTCCACTCTCTTTCTGCTTGTCCAATTCCCACTTTCCTGCTTTACCGGTAGCTTAACTTATTTCCTTGTCAACCCCTGGGGAGAGGACAGACGCGCCCCCCCTCTCCCCTACCCCTGTTACCTACTGCTGTCATTGACTAATAAGATGGTTAATAGCTATTTCACAAAGGTTGGTAACGGATTTGGTTTGGTACTTTAGAAAAGGCACAGGTTTTATTAATCATTTAGACTCAGTTAACTCAAATGGCTTTGCTGTGTGGACTGTACAATTGTCCAACCCGGGCAATTGGTTTTTGGCGTTCTCCTTAATTTCCTTACCACATCTCATATACCGATGGGCCACAAAATCGACAAGATAGCTAAGAATCAGGTAACCGCTCGACTCCAGTGTATGTTCATCCAAGCGTATAGGCGTGCGTTCGAGCCCTGTGAGACTTCAGCTACCTTGTAATTTCCCTGACAAGAAATAACCGCTAGGTTGTCTCGATTTACCCATGCGATATTTGGGGAGCTGGTCCCGGCTGCGATGGTTCTCTCGATGTACTGTTTGCTGTAAGAAAGCGCTGATCCCGATCTGCTTCATCCCTTGAAATGAGCTAAATGGTTATGGTATGGTTTGGGCCACAGTGATCAGCTGCCATTTGTGAAGCGCTTAGAGGCCAATAGCATAAGGCGTCTATATAAATCTCTGCTATTATTATACAAAAGTAACTTTGATTTTTTACCAAGACAGTGTGTATGGATACTGAGCTATTGTTTTTCATTCATGTATCCAAAATCAATTTCTAAAGCTTGTTAAGTATTTTTAATATTTTTCTTTCTGAAATCGAGTGTAAATCTTTTGACTCACCCTGTAGTTGGTCGGATTCCATCTTCAAGAATCCATTTGGTGGAATAAAAATGTTCGTCTGAAATCAAAGAAAGTCCGTTTTCTAACCGATTTGGGATGAAAGGGGATACATAATAGTTTTCGGATCTTGTCATTTGGGTTTAGAATAGGGTGAAACCATTTGAAATTTGGTAGTTGAAATTTGATTATTCCCATCATGACAGGAGAAAAATAAGTTTGATAAAAGGCATTTTGTGTTGATTGGTTCAGATCCCCAAAATATTCAGGAAACATTTTTTTGATAAAGTACAACTTCTTTGGTTGAAACAGCAAAGTCCCCAAACATGTCTATTCCATTTTTAAAAAACAAAATGTTCAACTTAATATTGATGTTGAAAACAAATGGTTCGTACTTTGTTGTCTTGGATGACTGGATGGTCTAGTATTCATATTGCTAATGTTAAATGGACCATTGAAACACAATTCACGTTCTTTTTTTATTTCAAATTTTTTTACATAGCCATTTGCACCCACCATTTCTTACAAAATTGGCAGGGCTGATTCTCCCAATTGTTCCTTTTTTGTAAGCATTTCCAGAATCAATTTTTCATTTATTTTTGTGATGTGAAAAAGGTCTCCAATCTGTGGGATGACTTATTTTTTTATTAATTCTGTTCTGGGAGTTTTACTATTTTCTCTAATTTTAGGAAGTAGGTTTTGCGTTCTTGACCTTCAGATATGATAGCTTGTATTTCTTTCTTTTTCTGTTGCAGAAGTTTTACATCCACAGGTGTAATTCCAAGGGACTGACCCCAATTTTGCCTGCCTTTTTGAATTTGGTCACAAATTAAAAGGAACACGGGAACACAAAATTGCTGAAGCAAAGGGAATTAATATGCATTTCAAAAAAGTGACCGAGGACCCTTTGACCTTGATCTCTGTATGCAAAGTTTTGGAATTTTATGCCTACCTTGAACCTTCTTCAAATTCTTCAAACGTGAGCTTTGTGTGTGTGTGGTGTGCGGGTGTGTGTGGTGTGCTTTGGTTTGTATGTTTAGAGTTCTTTGTGGTGTCCATGTTTTTGTTTTGTTATGGTCCTGTTTGTGTGTTTCCTTTTCAAATCCTGTGCTAAATTTTCCCCCAAACCCATCTTTAATTATTGCTTTCCCTGCTTCGCCCATCTCACGGCTGTTGTGCTTCATGTATTGGTGTCATTTCTCTTTCTGCCTTTTCTTTTATCTGGGTCTTGCATTGTCTGATCCCGTTTCCCCCAATTGCCTGACACAAGTTGCTTGGCTGTATGCTTTCTGTTTAGATCTTTTCATTTTCAGATTTTTTTTTTTTTAATGGTTAATAAAAGGTGTTTGTTTGTTTGAAATTGATTTCCCAATTTATAAATTTTGGCTAATTTTTTTTAGAACATTTGTTTGTAAAAAACTCCATTTTTTTTTTCTCCTTCTTTTCAGATGTGGGGCTATTTAGGCCACTTTTACCTCCAGAAAAGAAAAAAAGTAAAAAAAAAAACTAATCGCCCGACCGATCCGACCCTACTCTTAATGTCCGCTCGCCCGACAACATGGTTTTCTTTTTTCGTCGCCTATGTATGTTTGCCTCCAACCACCAACTAAGTACAGGTAATAAAAAAAAAAAAAAAGTCCTCTGTTTCCACTTATTAAGAATTAAGACATGGTATATGCCTACTAGGAAATTCATTTTACATTTCCTAAGCAGCTTGAAACAAAACTTTTTGATTGGATGACAGGGCGTCCATCACAGTGGATAACCTCTCATTCATTGACATGTAATGATGATCGGACCCTAGTCTTGAGAGTACCATAGGGTGTACAATGCACCGATAACACACACTATGAGTTACATATTCTCATCATCAACCACGGGCACAGTTCAGTGTGTTGTACTTGTACTGCACTGACATGAACTGATCATCTGTGTATTCTAGGTACATATATTATATACCAAAACGCAGGGGTGTGTTTTTTAAATACACTTGTGACTGAAGCTATGAACTGTGCCATAGGAGTTGATACTTCATTTGCCTCATAGTGACAAGCATTGTTTAAAACCTGTTTCCTGTAAGTTTGGCAATTTTGTAATCTTGGTGCAATGGACTGTGGTTAAAATATTTAGAATTATTTGATGATAAACTACCAACACGGTCCACCATGCACTGAACAATCATAAACAACAGAGGGGCACTCACAATGAAAGGATATGGCTGTTATAAAAAAAGGTTGGCCATCTTCAAAAGTGGTTGATGCCTGAAAACATATGTGGTTATTTAATAATCTCTCTAATACGAGGAGAGTCCTAGGATCTCAAGTATTTACACTAAAGATTAATTACTCAACAATCCTCGCTAAGCGCTGGTTGTCTTTTTAAAAGACTATTCTTGGTTTGTTTTTTTTTTTCCTGTAATTTCAGATTTCCTAGCCTGCCTTACAATTATGAATGACTGCCACTGTGTTAGCAAGACTGCTGAGTTCTAGGGAGTGGAGTGAAACTACACACAGGAAGAAAAACCAGGTAGCAAACAAAATTGTGCCAGGCCGGAAGAAAGTAGGGAACTCATAAACCTGTTCTGAGAAATGTTGACATGGTATTTGATGAAGGAAATACCTTAAAGGGCGACGAGAGGATTGGGGGGGGGGAGTTTTTGAGGCACCACAAATATTGTGTCATAATAGTATTTTCATTATAGATTAGACACTCAATTAGAAATTTTTATCTGTATTATGCTTACAGAAAAGTCGTAAAGGAGAGAGACAAAAGGTGTGATTTGATGCTTATTAATTCAATGTAAAACATAGGCTGAATGTGTATTGCTCATATACGAAATTAGAAAATCCACCATTTTTATACCAAAGAAACATTTCTCACCTTAAGCCTTTCAGATGGGGCTAATTTGTGATGGAAAGCTTTGCATCAGGGCAAAAAATCAGAGCTTTCTATTTTTTCGGGACACCTGATATGTGAAATCTCTCGTGCACCTTTAAGTGGGAAATTGTGCCATCCCAGAGGAAATTGTTGACATCCAGCTCCAGGGAAATTTTGATTATGTTCAGGGAAAAGACTAATAATGCATTTTTCAGCACCTGCACATACCCACTGTATTGGGCTGGGGAAAAATAGTACATTTTAGGTCATCCGATGCATTCAGAAAGACCTTATGTCAGCGTGTCTGTGTGTCCGTTGTGTGTGTGTCAAACATTTAGTATTACACCTTTAGGTTGACACTTTTTCAACTTACAGTAACTTTTTAGTGCAGTGAGGATCAAGTTCATACTTAATGTTGCTTATTACATTGAGACAAGGGGTCTTATGTGTGGTAACAGGTAAGGAGGTCAAAGGTCATTCAGGGGTCACTTAGGTCATTATAGTGCTCTAGTATAAACCTTTCAGTTGGCATTCAATGGATCAAGTTCATACTTGGGATTGTTATTACATTGAGACAATGGATCTTTATGTGGGGTGGCAGAGGGAAGGTCAAAGTTCAATTCAGGTTGTTCACTTAGGTATATATGATCTCTATTTGTTGACCACATAATCAGGGACTCACTAATTGGGATTGCCTGCACCCTATTTTTTAAATTTGGGGAAAGTATTCAGCATTTTCCCCCTTTTTTGGGCTTAGTTTAGAAAAAAAACAGGTTAAAGACTGATTGCTTGATTCCAGACCTTCTGTTTTATTCAAATGTTGTTCACTAGATATCCTTGAGAAAAGCTTATTCACAAAATTTGAGTTGATTTTCTTTTCTTGTGGTTTTGTGTTTAGAGCAATTTTGCTTTCCCAATCCTGTGGTCCATTGTGCCTGTATGTCGTCAGTGGCGTAACCATTGGTGGGGCAAGCTCCCCCCCCCCCCCCCCCGTACTACAACCAATGGGAGTTTGTGAGCAAAAAAAAAAGGGAAAAAACAAGGAGAAGAGAAAAAGAGAAAGAAAAAGAGGAAAGAGAAGGAAGGGGGAAAGAAGAGGTGAAGAAAGATAAGGGAATGGGAGATGGTTCTCTGGACCCCCCCTTTCAGAATTTTGAACCGCTGGACAAATGGTGTCTCCTGCGAGCGCAGCGAGGCGAGCCGCATCGAGTGCGATCGCAGCGAAGGCGAGCGCAGCGAGGGCGAGCGCAGCGAGGGCGAGCGCAGCGAGCCGGAAAAATTGGCGCCGGAAAAGTCAGTAAACTTCTTGAGGTCTGCCCCCCCCACCCCCGGATGCTCTCATGTCTAGTTATGCCCTGTTTCTGTCGTTACGATAGAATACAAATTATGAATTTCCTTACAAATACGACTTTATTTGCCACGTAAGATTATTAAACCTGGCTTAATAAGGCTAACAAACCTCCAGAATCATATAAATCCAAATTGTTGAGTAAGTCGGGGTTGTGTATCGGAATGCCCATTTTTAAAGGCCCTAACCCCTGTGACAAGTTATACATGGTTATATCCCAAGCAAGCAGAATAAATTCACTGTCCTACATACAAATCGGCTTAGGGCTCTTTGCACACTTCATTAATTGAGGCCTGCGAATTAGTATAATGCTAATCCAAGTAAATTACTGAAGACCACAAAACAGCAAGGGGTACTTGCAAAAATCTGATTTTAAATATTTTTTTTGTGACTTTCTGATTTAGCAAATCATTGATAGCGCCTTTAAAGGTCCCAGGAAATGAGATGATAAACCTAGTCCAAATCTTTACGGGGCATTCCATTCCAATAAACGGCCACAAAAAAGAATACACTACCAGTGACATCATTAGTGAAACTATTGATTTTCAGTCAGTGCCATGAATAGATTCACACCAGTCACCTGGAATTTTCTATTACTCTGAAAAATCAATAGTCACTAATGATGTCATCACCAACCCAAATATTGAATGCTTTCTTGCCCCTCCTTGTAGAATTGACACAAACCACATCAATTCTATTTGCATTTCCTGGGACCTTTAAATAGAGAAAGTTTGAGCGTATTACTATTACTCACATTCTCATCAAACTTCACTGGCTGCCCAATTCCAAATCCAATTTAAATTGACTGTTTTGGTACATTTCATATTTTTTGAAAGGTCCTCTATCTGCCACAATACCCTTCATCTGTTTTTTGTATTTCTTCTATCTCTCTCTCTCTCTCATCTTCCACTGAAAAATTGCTCAAAATTCCTGAGGTTTTCCTTTTCATTTTGCTGCCCTGGTCATTTTGAATTCACTCCCAAAACAGCCTTTGCAACATCTTGACACTTTCATCAAACTTTTCCTGATTCACAGATGTAATGTCTTTTGTGTAACTTTTCTTTTGTGTGTATGTTTTCCGAGTTCTTTGCAAGATTTTGCACCTTATAAGAACAATTTATTATAAAATTGGTATCCAAACCACTTAAATCCC
This sequence comes from Ophioderma brevispina, assembly GCA_023653785.1. Taxonomy (NCBI): domain Eukaryota; kingdom Metazoa; phylum Echinodermata; class Ophiuroidea; order Amphilepidida; family Ophiodermatidae; genus Ophioderma; species Ophioderma brevispina. Next base: position 30,302 of record JAMKCH010012072.1, on the reverse strand, counting down.
AGCAGTGTATTGTAGGGATTAAGACTAATTTCAAAGAAGGTAATTACTCAATAATACTAATTTTCTTAAAAATGAAGATAAAAAACAAAAAATAACAATGCCCCCCAAAAAAATGAAAACACATGCCAAATACACAAACAGAACGTGCTCATATATATGTGATTTTGACATGTTTAACATTTACTTAACATGTTTGTTTGTTTGTTTGTTTTTTCTCTGAAGGTAAATACTGGGCAGTTCTGACAGTTATTTCAGCATGGTAAGCATCGTCACGGTGACAATAAAAGAATATGAGTAAAAGAAAGCCATAATATTAAGCAATTGATTACCAGATATTATTTTAGAAGATACTCTGCAATTTAGAAATTGGGTCAAATAAGAATAGGATTTTTTTTTTTTAAAATAACTAGTCAATCTAGGTCAAATTTTACGTAGACTTCTTTGAAAAGGTCCCGTGTCAAAAATGTATCAAATCCAATCATGATCACATTGGCCAAAAAAAACCATCTTTAGCGCAAAGGTTGGCCATGTTGTCTGATTTAGAAGATCGGGGGCACGATTTTAGAAAATCGGATAGGCATAGCGATGTACGCAATGAAAAAAGGACAAGCAAAATAGGTAGGTTTCAGTTTTTAAGTAGAAAAACGAACTAAGGAGCCTCAAAAAAACTTTTAAACCTTATTCCAAAATTCCTCATGGAACTTTGTAGCAATGTGAACCACACAGATTGATTAATTAATAATACTTGTTGCCAATTACTAAGTTAAAAAATGGAACCCCAGGCATATGGGCAGGTCCCCGGGAAAGCATTGGTAGTATCGGTGATCGGCCGATTAACTATAACAAAAAAAAAGGGGAATATGGCCATAGGATCGGAAGAGGGAAACCTGGTTCGGCTATGTGGCTGCCAGATGGGCCTAAAAATTGTTCGTTGCATAACAAAAGAAACATATTAGGGTCTGTTCAGATTTTTAAAGATGAACTTCACAGGGTTTACCTAAAATGAATACATCATGCTACTATAAAAAAGTTTTTTTTCAATGACATAACAAAAGAAGGTAAGACACAAATTCAGTGTGGGTTGAGAAATGTGGGAAATGGATTCAAGAGAGTTGCCACAAGATGAAAGGGGTGACCCCAAGCTTGGCAAGATTTTTGTGTGCGGAAGATGTGAGAAAAGAGCTGGAAGGATGGTGGAAATGGTGGAAAAGTTATTGGATGAGGTGGAGTACAGTGAAAGGTTCTTGTAAGGGGAACAGGGAATGTAAATGGCTGGTGGATGTGAGCGTGGCAATAGAGTAGGGTGAAGTTAAGGATATGTGAAGAGTTTGCAATAGGAAAAGATTTCAATTGATGAGATCAGTGGGTGTGTACCGGACGTCAGGATGAGACATGGTGTCTGAGCAAAAATGCATGGGATTTGCAAGGACAGATTGAGAGAGCAATAGTGATAGCGATGTGTGGTGTTTTAATGTTGATGGCTAGAAGACCACTGAGGACTTGATGACCAGAATGTTGGGTTTGAAAAGAAGTGATGGACCGGTTGGTGAAGGCGTGTCAAGTGCAAGGTTGGCAGTACTGCTCACCGGTCCACCCATCATCTGCCTGGTTTATACAAATATTCTGTACATATATGGCGAAATACTTTTCTGCATGTGATATACATGTAGTGGTCTTGCCTTAATTCCAGTGGTGCTGGTGTTGCCTATCGTGAGTGGCTGAAATGAAGAAAAGCTGTCAGTTAAGACCGATACCCACCCTACCAGACAAGAATGCCACATTACATCAACATCTGAATCAACAGGTACAGTCATCGGCTGGTTTAAAAGGTTATACTTGCAGTTATCTAAGCAAACATCTTGATATTAATTGACCATTTTCTGTTTGCACAACAGAAGAAGAGCAAAATAAAAGGCTTACATGTGGTGTTCGTACAAGATATCAAGGATGTAGTAGAAAAATTTGTTGAGTATACCTGCCATTGCACACAAAAAAAACATCTGTTAATCACTCATTATTAACCAAATGGCACTACCTGACCTCTATTGGCATCTATAAGCACCTCGTTGATTGCGTACTTGGAAGGTAATAATATCATGTAATGAGCAAATCAGAAATACGTAACAATGGTGGTTGGTTCACACAGAGTATAGGAAGCCCTATTTTGATTGGTTTACTCGAGGCTTATCTCATGTCAATCTTCTTCAATCTTCAATGGTTATAATTCTAATGCAGCTGGATGAAGCTATACTGGAATTGGTGCTGGTGTGGCGTCAAGAAAAACCAAAACGGCCCCCCCCCCGGTAAGTGCAAGTGATAAAATAATAGTGAGAAGAACAGTTGACAAAAAAATTCAATGGTAGATAAACAAAGCCCTGGTGGTAGTAGGACAAATGACTTAGGGTGCGTTAAAAGCCTGGTAAAGTTGTTACAGCAGTCTGGATCCCACCGGTAGCCGTATCCTTTTGATGTCAGGGCAAGGCGACAACCTTGAAGGCTGCAGATGATGGTGCAAATATTACACAGCTGCTGGTAGTTGTTCCCAAAGCTTGACGGTTCGTGGTAGAAGGAGTATTTATATGGTCAATGGAGGCTACAGGAATAGAGTACTTCAGCTGGTGATCGTGTCTACCAATGATATGCAGGATGAATTAAAGATGAAAACTGGATGTTGACAAGTATTGATGTCTTTGTAGAACATTGTCAATTTTGGTGGAGAAGGCGCCTGGTGTGAGTAATTCCCAACCCAAGGTGTTAAGGAGGGAGTCACTGATGTTGTTCTCCTATAATCCCCAAAGCCAAAGCGAGCAGCGCTCTTTGAATCTGCTCAGTCGATAACTTCATACCAATGTGTGAGGGCTCCAAGCTTCAGACGCATATTCCAGTGTGGACGAACTATGGTTTGGAATGCCTTGGCTTTAACAGATTGCTACAGGTGATAAGGGAGACGGAGAAGACCAAGTGAGCGACTTGCTTTTTGTCTGATTTATGACAGTGGGTATCCCAGCGGAGATCGTGTGTGAGGTTACACCCAAATAATCATGCTGGTCACCCTGCTAAAGATTGCCCAGGATGGCTATATTGTGGTAAATAGGTAGCTTCCTTGTTATTGATAGGATAGCACACCTTTTATGGTGAAATGCATGATCCAGGTGGTTGACCAATCAGCAAATGCTGTCAGATCTTGTTGAAGTATAAGTCGGTCTTCTGGTGTTATAATCTCTCAGTAAACAATACTAATCATTAGCCAAAAGAGTCTCATATTGGACTGGAATGATCTGGGGATGTATTATGTATAAGAGGAATAGTGCCGGACAAGAACTGAACCCTGGGGTACTCATATGTAACTTTCCCCATGATGAATGGGTGCCATTACACAGATAATGCTTGCATCATGTGCCAAGAAAAGATGAATCCAGTCTAGAGTCAAACCTCTTATCCATAATGATGAGTTTGGCGGACAACGAGGTGTGGAACTTTGTCAATGCCTTAATAAAATCAAGTAATGTGACGTTCGGTGTGGCCACGGTGTTGAAGTCTGGTAGCCCAATCATGAGTAGAGTATTAATTGTGGGATGGTAGAGAGGCGTTCCGAAATCCATGTGAGAGTACAGAAATATTGTTTGTCTGAGGATGTTTAGCGATGTGACTTAAGATAATATGTTTCATGACGTTAAACTTATGCATGTGAGCGAGATAGGGCGGTAATTTGGAGGATCTGATTTTGGCCCTTTTTGTACATGCTAGTAGTAACAAGAGGCGTTTTTCCCTGTGGGGGGGACAGTACCAAGATTATACGAGGGTTGAAAACAGAAGGTTAAAGTGCAGGTTTGCAAAAAAAAATTCGGAAGCCACAGTTTTTTCAGAAGACGTGGGAGGCAAGATCATCTGGGCCATTCGCTTTGGCAGGGATTTAAAGATAGTAGCTGTTTTTCAACCTGCGGTTTCTATGTGGAGATCTAATAGTGCTGGAAAATGGTGAAGGTTGCCCTTATCAGGGATGGATGGATGTTGTTTGAAGGAAGCCAATCACAAGATTATATTATAAATTTATCAGTATATCTTTTGAAGCTGTTGTTTTTTTTTGTGATGCATGTTTTCAGGTGTACTGTTGCAATTAATTGGTTTATCTTGTGTGATACATGGATGATGGGTGATGATTTGGTTAATCAGTGTTATGTGTGTATCTTTTATACTTGTTGTAATTGAAATGAAGTTTTAATATTGTGTCGTATATTGATATATAATATTTAGATGGGGGTTTTTATCTTAAAAAATGACACAATATGATACAATTGTGTTGAGGCGTCATTAAAATGTTAATGACTCACTCACTCACTCACTCACACAGATTGTATCAGAAGTGGAGGTGCATTTAGTCAAAGCTGGAATCGGGTATTTTGTTGATCAGTTAGAAAAATTATATAAATTTTGGAACACTTAACAAAAGAAAGAGAGGAAAAACTTAGGACAGTTGTTACAATTTAACCCCCTGGGCACTTGGGGTTGTCTGTTCAGAAGAAAGTGTATCACATTTGCCTATAGAAAGAATAGTGCAGCGACCACATGGGGGGAATTTCTCTGTTCTCAGACCTCCTTAAAATTTTATGGAGTTGAGAAAAATATGAGGTCTCTTTTTGTTTGATTACAATTACCAAGTCTCAATTTTATGATGTTGTGAAGTGGGGAAAAGGTTGTTTGTCAATCAGTTCACCCATCTTTTTAACCCCCCTCCCCCCCCCCCCCCCACCCCCCCCTCCCCCCCCCCCGGCACTATACTCTGATCGATCTCAAGTTTGGGGTGAAGTCACTGCACGCGTGAGGTTTGCACCCAAGAAACGCATGCGTTGACTTTGGATTGCAGCATTGACGCACGCGAACAAAGGCGGCACAATCCAAATGCTATTGAGCGAATGCAAAGTCACATCATGACGTCACCCCCAAAATTGAGAAGAAACAAAGTTATACACTTCATGATTACAATCTTCGGTATTGATTGGTCATTACAGACCACATCATGAGATAGCTCTCGGAGGACAATAAAAATAGTATATCTTTGTGTGCTCTAACCATAACACCACTTTCTGCAGTATCTCTGATTTGCTCAGTACATGATATTATTTCCAAGTAACCCAAATCAAAATAGGTCATAGATGCTGAGGGATAGGCAGGTAGTACCCAGGGGTTTAAAACAAAAGAGGAAAATTTGAAAAAAGTAAAAAATTAAAAAAACAGGTTTAAACCAGGGTAAGTCCTACATGAGTGGACCTTTGTGGGTTCAAACTGATGTGAAAGTTTATTGTAAAGGGTGAGAAAATTCCTCATGACTGGGCTGGAAGCAGACCAATAATGATGGAATTTTTTCACCTGTTATAGCATATTTTTAGAGATGTTGGAAGGAAAAAGGTCCACTCTGTAGGACTAACCCTTGGTTTAAACCCAGGCCTAAAATTAGTCTCCCTTTCAGAATACCAGCCGGAGAGTTTTATGCACCATGTATAAGCCATAAATTTCTAAGCATTATCCTCACAAATAATTTAGACTATAACTTAATAAACCAATTTCACGTGTGACTTTGTTGTGAAAACAGTTTAAAATTTCAAAAGGTCAGGTATTCTTTGAGGGCCTGCTAGGGTATCTTGGTAACCAGTGACACTGTACCAGGGCCGGGCTGTCGGCGGCTAAACAATCACTGCCATCGGATTTCTACGAAAATCTGATGAGGAGTGTAGCTGGTGAATAAAGATCTACCTACAAGGTTGTCGGCTCTGGAGAGCCTAATGGCGCCATCAGCACATTGACGTCAGGTAGGGCATCCGGTCAATTATCTCTTGCTCAGATAAATCCTCACACAGCCAGTATTGCTCTAATGTGAGGTGATGAATACGGCCACCCCCGTTGCGTGGACAAAACAGGATTTAAAAACTGTTTACTAAATCTTACTACTACTGGCCCAGCACATGTAATACAAAATAACTGATTTTTTTTTTTTTTACATATTGTATGATTTTTTTTTCTTCTCTTTTTAGATGACCTCGTTACACAGTTGAAGAAGGGACAAGTGCATTGGAAAACTCCAGATTGGAGCATTTCCTGGAAGATAAAGGTATGACTTGTCATCCAAGGTAAAATATCAAATATAAATGCTTACCTTTGATAAACGCCCTGCATTTTTATGTCGCCTGCAGGAAGCACATACTAATACAAATTCTGTATATCTGTCGGTCTTGGTGTGGTATGTATGTGTGTATGTTAAATTGTGGTTAACCTTTTTCAAATTCCTTGTGCATGAACACCTCAACTCCACTTGCCATGCATAGACACCTGAAAGTATGATCAGAGATTCGCCAAGTATTTTTTTGGTCTAATAGTCAACTAAAACTAAAGATAGGAAACCTAAAATGCACAATCCGAAATTTGAGATGAATCGGATTTTTCGTTTTGGAGCAGTAAACCTTTATGTGTAGTATTACGTCTCATAGGTTACTGTGTATAACAAAATTTCGGATCCGGAATTTTAAAGTGTGATTTTCTATAGGAAGGAATTCGATTTAAGCTTAGCAATTTCACACAGTGATTAGTACATGGACAAGCAGTATGTAATGCAAAAAACACATTTTTAAAAATTGAGGGCGCCCTCCTCAGGAAATCTCTGAGTCGGCTTACACTCCAATTGCTACCAGTATGCTAGTTCATGCCAGTATGCTAGTATGTACTGTGTGGAAGTAGCCATTGTTGATGTTGTTAAGCTTGTTCAAACAACTATCCTTTTCATGTGTGGATCACTGGACATTTCAGACAGCACTGGTTATGCATGGTTTGCAGTGGAAATTATAAGTGAACAAATGACCCGTAATAAACGACAAAACCACACCTTTTTGTGTCGCCTGCCCTAAGGCAGGAAGACATTAGGATCACTTGTCCCACTGTAGTCTGTTGTTGTTGTTGTTGTTGTTGTTGTTGTTGTTGTTGTTGATTGTGAAAAAAGGGTTGTTAACAGTTGCCTGTAACTTCCGCATACTTTGATGGATTTAAACCAAACTTCAGTCATAGATGCAACATTGGATCCCTCATATTTTAATGAGGTCAAAGGTCACATCCACGGTCAAAGTAATGTGAGGTCAAGTGTAAGATAGGCTGAAAATGTAAAATGGACATAAATTGAAAAGTTGAAGTTCAATTGGAAACCAAACTTGAATCATTAGTGCAACATTGGGTCCCTCATTTGATAATGAGGTGAAAGGTCACATGCCAAGGTTAAAAGTCAATGGACCTATCGTACAAATCGCGACGAACAGGTGACACATGCGGTCGAGGACCGATGTATTTTTTAAAAAGTTACGCCTCTGGAGCTTTTTACAGACAATGGTATTTCTGTTTAGGCTTCCATCTGTATCCGATAATATCACATGCTTTCACGCGTTATGCTTGCTTGCTTTTTCTTTTTGTAGGTAGTACGTGGAGGGCCCATTTGCACTGAACAGGGATGATTCCATGGCGGTTGCTAAGGAGAGCACAGTCGAACAACAGATACGAGAGGCTTGTAGCAGTCTCTGCACTGGCTGCTAAACATCACTGGGATGGTAAGAAAGCTTGTATTCTACAAATAGTTATGTTACTGGTGTAGGAGACCAGCTATGTTAATATGGAAGAATGTCACTGAGAGGATAACACCTATAGTATTCTAAATCACGTTTATGATTCAGATAACCGTAACGGCAATCATAAGCCTGGCCTTTGTCAATGACGCAAAATGTCCTGCGTAAATTCCACACTTATTGTAAACCAAATTGACAGAAGTAGAATATGTGCAATTGTTCTCCCAATTCTTTGTTCCTCCTGGTTATAGCAGTTTCTCCCAGCTTGGCTGTGGGTGAACAAGTCAAATTTCCAAGGTGAAAATTGGAAAGCCTGATCAAAGCTCCACTATGCTAGCAAAAGTTGATGTAAGACTCCAAGAAGAAAACAAGGCTCCAAAATGGGAAAAGGGTGACAAAATAATTGTTTCTGTTTAAAATGTGCAAATACCACTTGGAAAGTTGTGATTACAAAATTTGCCAAAATCAATTCAATTTTAGTCAAAATGACCTTAAAGAGACACTGGCACATTTGAAAAATAGTGCACCCTCAAGATTTTTCAAAATCGATATTTTTGCATTGTTGTAAGGCTTTTATATACAAAAGGCCTCACCCGAAATGATGAAGACCAAATCAGCTTCCTTATGGGTAAACAGAACGATTTTATAATTTAGCATCACCGGCGACGTTAAATTCAGCAGACGACGAAAATGGCGTTTAACACAAGAACACGCATGCCGTATGCATGTTTCCCACGCTATGCACACTGTTTGATCGGTCTATAACCTTTGTGGTTTTAATATCAGTGAGTCGAGTCAAAAATATTCATGTAATATACACATTTGTTGATTAAAGTTATGGAAAACTTAAAAGTTGGCCTACAAATTACCTGGATGTCTTTATCCTCATATCAATGTCCCTATCCGTTTTGGGGTATGTTATTTTTATGTGTAAAATATATCTCGGTTTTTCCTATGGCCTAGACTATCATTTGAGAGCAAATTGAAGAAATTTCATATTTTGTGAAATGTGCCAGTGCCGCTTTAAACCTAATTCTAATTCACTAATAAGCTATATGGGGTAATTGAGAAAAATATGAACTTTCTTTTGATACCAAAATCTCCATTTTGATAGAGTAAAGTGGGGGACGAGGTTGTTGATCGGGTCACGCACCTTTAAACTTCATGAACACTTTTTATCCCTTAGTACAGTATAGGTACATTGCAGTGCACTATGGGATTCCCTCTGGATTTGGAAAAAGTGCCCCATTTCAGTCGTCCAATATTTAAAGGTCCATGGTCATGCTTAAAAATACCTATAATACCCTAAAAAGGGGTTTATTTACTTGCGTATTAGCATTACGGCAAAATCTTCATGAAACTAACTGCAAAACTGTAGATTTGATCAATACTGGGCATAAAATCATAGGGTTTCTGAACAGAAATTCCAAAACCGAAAGCAATTTTTACACTGGCTGTGTGACCCGCACATGACGTTTTAGTAGGCTATGTGTCATGAACGTCATGTGGAACATTAGCGATGTGGCACAGATTTCCCGAATGCATAGTTGACTTTTTGCGGTATGCGTCATGTTCGTTAGTAAATACAGGCTCGTTGGTTGTGTTGTATGGCAATTTTTAGCTTTTTTTTTTTATTTAGTCCTAAAATACGTAATAAAAGGGCGCACACTGTATTGCCGACGGCTGCACTAGAAGATTAGATCGTGCCGTCAAGGAGAATCAGAATAGGCCTAGTAGGATAAATTTCTTCAGGTTCCCAGAGATGAGAAGACCGAAAAGGAGAAACAGAACTAGAGTGGGTTTTTCAATCTAAAACCCAAGGGCTCACACTCAGAGCATTCGCACAAATTATCAAGCATGGTGTGTGGGTTAGGCCTACTTTGATTCATCAAATCTCCTGAATAACTCACCTGACCAAAGTTACAAGCCACTTTGGCGATGCTACAAGGTCATTCAAGGAAAATGAAAATTTTATATAATAATTCGGGTCATACCTTTAAAAATCGATTATTTGTGCTATGGTTGTAAAAATGTAAAGCGTTTATATACAAAACCCCCCTACCTGAAAATGATTGAAGACCAAATCAGCATCCTTATGGGTAACCAGAACGATTTTATAACTAATGTCGCGGCGACATTAATTTCAGCAGACGACGAAAATGGCGTTAAACACAAGAAAACGCAAGCTGTATGCATGTTTCTCAAGCACTGCACTGTTTGACCGGTCTGTACCTTGTGGTTTTAATATCATTGAGTTCGAGTCTATGATATTCATGTAAGATACACATTTGTTGATTACAGTTATGGAAAAACTTAAAAGTTAGCCACAAATTACCTGGATTGTCTTTAAACTCTTTAACCTCTCTATCTGTTTTGAGGCAGTTATTTTTATGTGTAACAAATGTATCTCTGTTCTTCCAATGGCCAAGACTATCATTTGAGAGCAAATTGAAGAATTTTCATATGTGGTGAAAATGTCGCCAGTGCGCTTTAATAAACTTGCATATTGCACATGCAGACTTGTGTGTTTATTCAGTAATTTATCGCATACTCACACCCCTCAAAAATTCAACAGAAAAAATTTACTCACAAATTGGCATTTGCAGCTTTGTGGCTCCCATTAATTTCCTAAAAACTCACAGAATGACACAGTATCCCATAGAAGGTAATTAAAGGGCATTTCATGATCCCCATCCCGCAACTTGCCTAAAAGAAGTTGAGATTTTTATATCATCTGAACGGTGGCTTAACTCAGTATGTGTGCCAATCTGACATGCAGGTTTGATATACTTTGGAAGAAATGTGTAATTGGTATTCTTTTTCCTGTCCGTTAAATAGACAGAAACCTCACAGTGGCCTATGGGGTTCCATGATTCAAACAGTTGTTCCTAATATCAAAATAAAACTGAAAATTTGTAAATAACCTCTTCTAGAAGAAGTCTAAAGAACCATGAACAAAATGGGGTTGCTTAAGATCACAAATGGAACCTTTAACCAGGCAGAACTACTGGTAGAGACTTTTTGTAATCATTTGAGAATTAAAAGTTTGGTAGTGTTGCCACTTTGAGTCTCTGACTTAGAGAATAAAGGTATGGTTTTGGGAACCAAGGTTTCTCTTTACAACAAATTGAAACCAAGGCGATACCATTATTTTAAGTGGACGAGGCCGGGTTCTCCAACGTAAAAATAATGGTGTCGCCGGTAAATTGTAAAGCAGAGACGGTTCCAAATCATAACCTTATTCTCATTCTTAAACAGATTGAACGTTAATGTCATATTTAACCCAATTTCGCGATACTTCGAAGCTTCAAATACAACAAGAAAGGAAATGCCACCACCAGTGACAACAATTCGAACAACCCGTTGAACGCAAGAATATTACGCAAAAAGACGCAACATTGGCAGACGCGCGCGCGAATGTAGCTAAATGCGGTATGACGGGGCAAGCGCTTCAACCTAAAATAACGTCAATATGAAGCGGCATAATACCGGTTTCAGTTGTCAAATGAACCCAGGCATCAGCCATTGAAATTACTTACATTTCCGCTGTTTAAGAATATAGTGTTAAGAGCAAGTCAGTGTGGAACTGCTCAGGTTGGCCCCCATCCACTATTTCAAGGGGGGGGGCCCGGGGGTCATGACTGTTACAGTACACCAATAGTTTTGTACAATCCCCCTAAACTGTTGTTGCCTGTTTTATTTTGCCTGGTTGTATGTGTCTGCACACACCTATATGTCTAGATTCGGAATACAGGGCTGTAGCACAAGCATGTGATCAGAGGACTCTAATTGGTTTAGCCAGGTCACATGATGTGGACCTCCGTTTCTTTCTTCCTCCACCACCGCCTGTCCAAACATCGGAGGTAAGGCAAACTGATACTCAAAGTTACTTAAAGGTGCAACGAGAGATTTCACATATCAGGTGTCCCTAAAAAATTTAAAAGTACTGATTTTTGTCCTGATGTAAAGCTTTCCATCAAAAATATCCCTACCTGAAAGGATTAAGCTGAGAAATGTTTCTTTGGTACAAAAATTGTGAAGTTTCTATTTCATATAGGAGCAAATACGAAATTGAGCCTATGTTTTACATTGAAATATGAGTAAATCAAAATCACCTTTTTTCTCTCTTTTAAGACATTTCCATAGCAAAATACAAGGTAAGAAATCTATTGAGTGTCTAATCTATACAAAATTACTATTATAAAACAATATTTCGGTGCCTCAAAATCTCTTGTTGCACCTTTGTAATGAACATTTTGTAAAAAGTTTTTAAAAATTTGCATCTGTATCAAGCTGCTGTGTTTTTTGGGTTTTTTTGTCAGTTTTTGTGTCATCTGCCTTAAGGCAGGAAGACACATAGGGAAATTTGCATCTGTATCAAACTGCTGTGTTTTTATTATTTGTCACTTTTTGTGTCGTCTGCCTTGAAGGTGCACGTTCCGATCGTCTTTGTGACCCCCTGATTTACCCGGAAGTAGTATCGATTTTGATATCAGGCCGTATTTTTCTCATTGTCTTCCTGAAATTTGAGCCCTCAATTCCATTTCATTCCCAAGATATAAACAAAAAAAAACCCCACTGTTTTAATGGTTAGCTATCATTATCAGCACAGTATTGAAAAGGGCTTAGCAATATGCATTATTGCTTCTACCATCAAAACCGCAAGTTTTTTTCGCACGGTACTTGATGGGGTGTGTGTGCAAGTGCCAGGCTCTCATATAAATTAGAGACCACAAGAGACAGAAATCGGAACAAGCACCTTTAAGGCAGGGAGAGACATACACCGGTATTCACAAAAGTGGGTTAACTTTAACCCAGGGTTAAACAGGGTTTAACCCACGATCATGGGTTAAATTCATGTTATCCTCTATGGGATATTTAACCCAGGTTTAAAATTAACACTGGGTTAAAGTTAACCCGCTTTTGTGAATACCGGCCATAGGGATTACTTTATCCACTGTTGTTTGTTGATGATGATGTTGTTGTCTGTTGTGAAAAAGGGTTAACATTTGCCTGTAATATCTGCATATTTCGATGGATTTAAAACAAACTTGAGTCATGGGTGCGACCTGGGATCCCTCATTTGTTGATGAAGTCCAAAGTCACATGCCAAGGTCAAAGGTCATGTTGTGAAGTCAAGTTGTAAGATAGGCTGAAAATGTAAAATTGACCTCAATTGAATGTTGAAGTTCAATTGAACCAAACTTGGTTTATGGATAGCATTAAGAGTGCACATTTCTCAAGGATGAAAGTTGCATGCTTATACTTGTCAAGAGAATCCCTCCTCGTCTTGGGGTGTATAGGCCTACCGGGATCAGCGCTATTTCCAGACCTACATTCAATTGAACATCTACCAGATTTTAGGTGGAAAGGCTATCACTCTAGACTTGAGAACCATGCCCGCATGAAGCACATTCTTTGCACTTGTTGGGTAGTGAGCATGCAAAAATGAGCACCCAAGCCGTCAGGGTCCAGCAAGCATGGGTTCAGGCAGATGCATGTGACACAGATTTATATCCATTGCCTCTTTCATCCCTCAATGAGCCAAGAGAAGGATTTCACACAGAATGGACCCAGAGGGTGTATTGAGTCAATCCCACAATGCACCAATTTGTGAAAATTTCACCTCAATAGGGTCATGAGATCACACAAAAATCCTATCCTATCCTAAATATTCCTGACGGTGACATTCATTTAAGCCCACAAAGCATTAGTACTTGGAAAATGTTTAGCATAATCATGAAATGTCCTGTGGTTCTTAAAATTTTTGGAAAAGTACTGATGTGTGTTTAGTACAGTACAGTATAGGCACATTGCAATGCATTATGAGATCCTCTGGAATTGACCATAATACCACAGATGAAGATCAGAAACTTCATCCATAGTATGAATGCATAAAAAATATAAGGTATTGAAAAATGTGGAAACCATTAACGTGTATTAACTTATAACCCCCAAGAACAAATCTATAGTGTTAGTCTCTCTACCTGAAAGAAGTTAAATGCCACTGGCATCCAAAAAGTGTATAATAGGAGAAAAGTAAAAAATCCATGCTGCCAATGAGAGTTCTGTAAATCCATGGGGATTTTATTTTAACTTCAAGAAGTGTAATATAATTTGTTTGTCCATTTGTTTGCTTGTTAGGAAACATTACAGGATGCCTTGTGCAACCTATTGGGGTCCCTACCCCGTGGTAACATTGACAAGTGTACAGAATATTTCACCATTAGAGCCATGAGGGAAGGACACCATGCAGTTGCTGCAGACCACCAGGTAAGCTATGCTGTGTTTGTTTCTTCATGTTTGTGTGTGTGTTCTCATTATCATTCCATAAAACTTGTGTGCACAATTCAAATTTAAATGATTTTTCCCAAAAACGATAAAAAAAAGCTTAAAGCAGCACTGGCACATTTTCAACAAAATATGAAATTCCTTTAATTTGTTCTCAAATGATAGTCTTGGACCTTGGAAAATACAAATATGTGTATATTTTACACCCAAAAATAACATACCACAAAATAGATATAAGCCTTCATAAGAGGCTGAAGACATTCAGTATTCTGTATGCCACATTTTGGGTTTGTGGTAACTTTAATCAATAAAAGTGTTTATTGCATGAATATCAATGGTGTGTACTGATTGGTATTAAAAGAACAAAGGTTACAGACTGGTCAAACAGGGTGGATGCCAGGGGAATCAACTCCGATGCATGATTTCTTGTGCTTAATGCCACAATCCATTGTCTGCTAAATGAAATCGCTGCAGAGTGATTTTATTATAAAATTGTTTTGTTTACCACTAAGGGTGCTGATTTGGGCTTAATCATTTCAGGTGAGGACTAATGTATAAAAAAAGCTTTACAAATAACCATGCAAAATAAATATTTTTTTTAATCTTGAGAGTGTACTATTTTCCAAGTATAGTACACATGTTTGATCCTGACCTGACCTGTTTCCAAACAGGTCAGGTCAGGATCACAGGTCAGGTCAGGATTCCTATGAGGGCCTGCTACTGGTATCCTGGCAACTCCCAGGGCCGAGTTGTCGGCGGCTAAACCGTCACCCCCATTGGGTTTCTGATCTGATGAGGAGGGTAGCTGGTTACCCTGGTAGAATGAAAAAGAAGATCTACCTTCAAGGGCATCAGCTTTGGTGAGCTAATGGCGGCCATCCAGCACATGCTGCCTTGCATGGTGGGCATGGGTTGCCCAAAGGCTTGGCACACCGCCGAAAACTGTGGATTGACGTCAGGAAGGGCATCCGGTCAATTATCTTTTGCTCCAATAAATCCTCACACAGCAGTATTGCTGAGTGTGAGGTGTATCCGGCCACCCCTGTTAGCAGGGACAAAACCGGATTTAAAACTTTGGTTTATCTAAACTAACTAAATGTGCCAGTGCCTCCAGAGGGAGTGTATAAAAACCCTCAATTTGTGTACTATCACAGCAGTAGCCTAGTAGCTTCTTCTTATCGTGTCCAAACACTGTGGTTCTCAAATATGATTCAGCCAGAGATGGGTACAACATCTGGCTGCTTCACTGAATTCCGCAAGGTCCTTGTTTGTGCATTGTTGCTCCAGCAGTGGGCAGACCAAGAGATGTTTCATTGTCTGTGGTGCTGTTCCACAACCACAGGTAGTGTCCTGATCTGCTTCCAGGTAGCCCTACTTCTGCAAGGAAACCTTAGATCGGCCAATTCTGGTTCTCAATCTGTTGAGGCATCGCCATTCAGCCCATGAGGAGTCAGCTCCAGGTGGGAGATGCTCACAAGGTTCAATACCAGTAGATGTTACTTGGTTGATGGCAAGTCTTTCTTTCCACAAGGCAACTCCCTTAAGCTCCTTAGAGACTGTTTCAAGAGGTTGGACTTTGTTTAAGAAACTCTCTCTGGATTTAAGGCGATTGGCAGCAGGTATCTGTCCAGACATAGGGTACTTCACATTAGGTACTTGGCAGCTACGCTCTTGCATGCTCGCTACGCTATGACGGATGTCTGGTGGAGCAATTCCTGCTAGGATGTGTAAGTTCTCAAAATTCATTTGCAAGAGAGTACTTTCACAGGGACTCCCCATATGGGGTGACTAGTGGTTAAAGTACTGCCTGTGTTCCTAGGTGGATAATTACCTTCGTCCAGCCTGAACTAAGGAGTGATGTCATAGTTTTCGCACAGCTATTGTGCATGCGTATCGTGCACGCAGACTTTGTACGCCCGTGATTACAGCTGTGCCTTACTGCGAGTCGCATGTTTAAGCTTAGACTGCGTGAAAGCTATGACGTCGCTCCTTAGTTCAGGCCGGACAAAGTATACCGGAGGTAATACTCATCACAACATAATCATTGTACCCTCTTGTAAGGCCACATTTGAAAGTGATGGTTGTGAAATTTGTAACGTGTGGAGGTCAACTAAGGGTCATCCAGAGGTCATATCAGGTCAGATTTGAGAATAAAAACTATATTCATACATGCACTATGAATTAAATAATCCAGTTGAATTCGGTATCATATGAAAGAATAAAATATTCTATCATATAAATCCTATTTTGAGGAGTTTATATGAATTTTACTGAATTGTTAATTTCTTTCCTTCAAATTGCAGAGTGGGGCTTTAGTGTTTGGAGGTACCCCTCTATCCTTTGTAACTGGTCTCAGCAGGGGACCTTCAGAATCCCAAGAGCTCAACTATCTCTTGGCACTTGTTAGTCACTCAGAGGTAAGTCTCTCGATAATTGGCTTGGTCACCCCAAGTTTAGCTAAGTCTTCCGTATTGTAAGTTACCGGAGACCTCCCCACTCCCGTCATTGTAAGGTCACCCAGAAGTAAGCCGGCTTCATGTAACGGCAACCCATAAGTAAGCCTCTCCTGTTTTCCATTGTAAGGACCCAGGTAGGGCGCCGAAAGTGGTGTAAGTCACCTAGAAGTAAGCCTCCCGTAATTGGACTAAGTTCACCCAAAGTCAGTACCGAATTGTAATCCAGCCACAGGTAAGTCTCTCTTGATTGTGAGTCACCCAGAGGTAAGCCTTCCTTAACTGGAAGTCACCCAGAGGTAAGTCTTCCTTTGTCAGTTGCCGAGTGCACCTCCTTCAGTTATATAGAGTAAGTCATTTTGATAATAAATCCCTTCATTGTATGCCTACGTTTTGTGGAGTCCCCTTGAGTCATAGATGAGTTCACCTTGAGTCACAGGTGAGTCCCCCTTGAGTCATAGATGAGTTCCCCTTGAGTCATAGATGAGTTCCCCTTGAGTCATAGATGAGTTCCCCTTGAGTCATAGATGAGTTCCCCTTGAGTCATAGATGAGTTCCCCTTGAGTCATAGATGAGTTCCCCTTGAGTCATAGATGAGTTCACCTTGAGTCATAGATGAGTTCACCTTGAGTCATAGATGAGTTCACCTTGAGTCACAGGTGAGTCCCCCTTGAGTCATAGATGAGTTCCCCTTGAGTCATAGATGAGTTCCCCTTGAGTCATAGATGAGTTCCCCTTGAGTCATAGATGAGTTCACCTTGAGTCATAGATGAGTTCCCCTTGAGTCATAGATGAGTTCACCTTGAGTCATAGATGAGTTCACCTTGAGTCATAGATGAGTTCACCTTGAGTCACAGATGCGTTCACCTTGAGTCAAGATGAGTTCACCTTGGAGTCATAGATGAAGTTCCCTTGAGTCACAGATGAGTTCACCTTGAGTCACAGATGAGTTCACCTTGAGTCATAGATGAGTTCCCCTTGAGTCATAGATGAGTTCACCTTGAGTCACAGGTGAGTCCCCCTTGAGTCATAGATGAGTTCACCTTGAGTCACAGGTGAGTCCCCCTTGAGTCATAGATGAGTTCACCTTGAGTCATAGATGAGTTCACCTTGAGTCACAGGTGAGTCCCCCTTGAGTCATAGATGAGTTCACCTTGAGTCATAGATGAGTTCACCTTGAGTCATAGATGAGTTCACCTTGAGTCATAGATGAGTTCACCTTGAGCACGCTGCGTTCCCTTGATTGTAAGTCACCCAGAGGTGAGTCTTCCTTCATTGCAGTGTGGTTTGGTATGTCAATGAAACAATTTCTGTATGAATTTTGTGCTAAAATTTATTTTCCTGCTGTTTTTCATTCAACAGGGACCAGACTGTCAGAAAATGATGGGGTTAAAATTTTCAGACTGCTGTCCCCTTCTTCAAGGGGAAAAATGTTACTACAGGGGAAAAATTTGAAATCCAGTCAAATTGTGTTTTAATGTGCATTAACATGTTCGTCTCTGTTTAAGGATTAGAAAAAGTGTATATTTGCCTAGGTTCCGATCTTTAGTTAAAGTGTTTATAGCCCCATAATGGTTCAAGGTCATCCTGGGGTAAAATTTACCCAATGCTCAGATTTTGTTGAAACTGGTGATAAGTTGTTTGTATTGTCTCATTGGATCCATAAAGTTTACAGTGTGTGGCATTTGGTTGGTTAATTACATAGCAAAATGTAGCAAGGACCTACATGGTCTATGGCCCCTGGATGTTGCAATGGTGATATCACCAAATCAGTTAAAATGCATTTTCTGTTTCAGTATGACAAGAGGAATCATTTGACACCACTTTCAACAACATATGATCATTTACCCCCAGGTGACCTTGAAACATTATGGGGCTATATGAACATGTTAATGTACATTAAAACACAATTTTACTCAATTTCAAATTTTCCCCTGTAGTAACAATTTCCGCCCCTTGAAGAAGGGGCAGCAGTCAAAACATTTTCTGACAGTTTAGGCCCTATTTAAACCCAAACAGCAACAAAATCAATTTTAGCATGAAAATCCTACAGGATTACACACAACCACAATATTGTAATTCACCTAGGAGGTCAGACTACCTTCATTGTAAGTCAACCAGAGATAAGCCTCCCTTTATTGTAGGTACCAGAGATAAGCCTCCCTTTATTGTAAGTCAACCAGAGATAAGCCTCCCTTCAGTGTAAGTCAACCAGAGATAAGCCTCCCTTTATTGTAAGTCAACCAAAGATAAGCCTCCCTTCATTGTAAATCAACCAGAGATAAGCCTCCCTTCATTGTAAGTCAACCAGAGATACGCCTCCCTTCTTTGTAAGTCATACAGAAGTTAACCTCCCTTCATTGTAAGTCACAGTTGAGTCCCCCTTAATTGTAAATCACCCAGAGGTGAGTCTCCCTTCATTGTAAGTCACCCAGAAGTAAGCCTCCCTTCATTATAAGACACCCAGATATAAGCCTTCCTTCATTGGAAGTCATGCAGTTCAGTAAAGCTCTGTGGATTGTAAGTCACAGGTCTCCCTTGATTGTAAATCACCCAGAGTACATCTGACTTTATTGTAAGTTACCCAGACATAAGCCTCCCTTTTATGAGTCAACCAGAGGCTTACCTCTGGGTGACTCCTTAATTGTGAGTCGCTCCCTTAATTGTGAGTCGCTCCCTTAATTGTGAGTCACTCCCTTAATTGTGAGTCATCCAGAAGTAAGCCTTTTGATGGAAGTTGCTTCAACAAAAGAAATATATTCATCACAGCAACCACCATACTAGTTTCAAATCAACCACCATATTTTTGCAGTAAATTTTTTAATTCTTGTTTCAGATCACTGTACTGACCTGAGTATAGTCCCACCTTTTTTAAGCTGAAAATACCTTGAAATTGGGGGTTGGCTAATACCTAAATGATTCTTCCCTGAAGTCAGAGTCAAAAACATCTTCGCCGACTCGCTGCGGTACACAAAAATTGCAGTTTTACGATAGTACGTAGTTTTCATCTTCATTCTGAAGGGGATTTCATCTTATTTGATGTAACTTGCCATGTATATATCACTATAATGTAACTTTAGTGATTTGTTTAGCAAAAGAAGACCAAAATAGTCACAAGAATTGAACCAATTTGCCATCTGATATGGCGGCAACCATATCTGATTTGGCAACCTCTATGACCTCCCGAACTAAATATTTTTTATTCAGAGTATTGTGAATATCATACTATGAAATACTCAGTGAAATCTCTTTGAAATAATGAGAATTTTAACTTTTTGAGCAATTTGAATACTGTATTTTAGAAAAGTCTTGATGAAAAGTGAAAAAAGTGGGAAATTAAGCTGCCATCATTAGGCGGCCTCATTTGGCATTTTTTTAGTTTCAGAAAACAAATCCACCAAAAAACTAGTTTTGTCCTGAATTTATGAAACTGAATAGTATTCAGTGGTTATTTTTTTATACTGAAATGTGGGAAAAGAGTGAACAATCTTGTAGAATCACATTTGAGTGAGGTTGAAAGCCTTGAGAATGTTGAACCAGAAACACTCTTCTGCTGAATCTTTGAGACGTTGCCGTGTTCTACTCATTCTACTCTGTATGTATTTCACAAACTTATAGGTTCCAGACATCATTAGAAACATTTTTGAGATGAAATATAAAATTAAAAATGGAATTTGGTATTGGGAAGTGCATATCATTTGAATTCAAGGTTAAAAGGTTTGTTGATTGAAGAATTTAGGTTGCCAAATTTTGAAACCAGTGTAGGGTCTGGATACACTGGTGCAGACCAACTTTCGTATCATTGATTCATTACATGATATAACTGATATAACATGATATAACCTCTTCATAAAGTAACCACTCAAAATATACCTTCTAAACTAATAATGTATGCAGGCAGGCAGGCTGGCTTTTTATTAAGTCAGCACGGACCAGAGAACCAGGAGCCGCTTTAGTATAATATTTTGTTACCAATGCTATTTACAATATAATTACACCAGCAGGGTCCCGTTTCACAAAGACTTACGATCGATTGTAAGTTTGATTTATCAAGCGTAACTCGATCAAGCGTAGCGTAAGTTTGAACTTGATTGTAAGTTCAAACTTACGCTTGATCGAGTTACGCTTGATAAATCAAACTTACAATCGATCGTAAGTCTTTGTGAAACAGGACCCCGGTCTAACTTTTAACTTGGTCCAACTTTTTGTGCATAGGGACCCTAATGTTCAGCTGTATGTACTGATGTATGTATGTTGGGCGATCCCTCGTCAACCAAAAAGGTAATCCTTCACTTCTCCAACCAAAACACAATGACCGATTTACATGAAACTTGGTATGTGGGAAGTAGTTAACACAGGTATTACGCATGTTGTCTGTCATCACCAAAATGTGCATATTAAGTACCTTATTTGCATATTTGTTCAGATTAGTGAATAACAAAAAAGGCAGTCCTCCCTCTATATTCTCTTAATGTAGTAAGCACGCAAGCAGAGAAACCCAAAATTCTAGTTGTATCTTGTTTGTTCTTTTGCAGGTTGCATCTCACTGCACAGCTATTGTTGAAAATGGAGGTCTACCAGTTCTGATGAGGTGCTACAAGGAACGTGCCAACACCCTGAAAATACAGTGTCATATAGCCCATGTACTAGCTAATCTATCGGTCCACGAAAAACTACACAGCAGTATAGTGCAGGCTGGTAAGGACATCATGGAACTTTCTGTCACTAAGAAATGTAATTCAATGGCAGATTAAGTTGGGGAAAACAATGGTTTATGAAGAAAGAATGAAAGAATTACGCATTATTACCAGTCCCTTCTCTAGTTGTATGTGAATGGGATATGTAATTATTCAAAATTATAATTTAAACTATAATTATGTTCAGGTCAGGTTTGCTTTAGGACGCCTACTGGTTATTCTGGTAACCAGTACTTACCTGATCCCAGGGCCGAGTTGCGGCGGCTAAACCGGTACCCTGGTAGACTGAAAAAGAAGATCTACCACAAGGGGGTCGTCTGGAGAGCTAATGGCAGC
Organism: Ophioderma brevispina; assembly: GCA_023653785.1. Classification (NCBI taxonomy): domain Eukaryota; kingdom Metazoa; phylum Echinodermata; class Ophiuroidea; order Amphilepidida; family Ophiodermatidae; genus Ophioderma; species Ophioderma brevispina. The sequence goes on along the minus strand of JAMKCH010012072.1, from coordinate 8,927 downwards.
CACCCAGCATGATGCGTGGGTTTGCCCAAAGGCTAGGCCCACCGCATGACAACTCGGGATTGAAGTCAGGAAGGGCATCCGTAGTCAATTATATTTGCTACCCAATAATCACCACGCGGGCAGTTAGTATTGACGAAATAAGGTGAATCAGGCCACCCCGTTTAGCAGAGACAAACTGGATTTAACGCTTGGTTTAACTAATTAACTAACATAGTCACAGCTGTGAGTATTGGGGGCATCGTGGACATTATTGTGACTGCTTGCCCATATTTTGTTTTCAAAAATTTCAAGGGTCGTAATTGTTGTATTGTTAGTTGTCAGCAGGAAAAAAAAAAATGATAACAAATTTGGCTACACAACAGCTGAAAAAGTAGCAAAAATGCAATTAAGTCCAGGAATTTGGCATAGCAATTTCAACAAAAAATACTTTTACTTAAAGGGGCATTTCATGATCCACAAACCTCGTCCCCAAACTTACTCGAAAGAAAAAAGTTGAGAGTTCTATTCATCTGAACGTTAGCTTTAGTAATCCATGTGTACCCAATCTTGCGTGCAAATTCGGTCGTATCTGTAAGAAATTCACAATTTTGTATTTTCTGTCCGTACGCGGACAGAAATTACAACACAGTGCCTATGGGACTGTGGGAAACAAGCGATTGCTCATAACACAAAACCGCAAGATCGGGATCAACTCAAACTTTGTGAATAAGCTTTTCTCAGGGATATCTAGTGAACAATGAATAAAACAGAAGGTGTTGAAATCACAAAATGCACCTTTAAGCTACCACTTAAGAGAGAACAATGCAGCATTGTATGGTCTGCCCAGGCTTATAAAGAAGAACAAATAAATTAATTAAAGCCACTATCAGTGATTTGCTAAATCAGAAAATCGAAAAAATCATCAAAAATCAGATTTTTGCATGTCTGTAACAAGAATAGGTATCATATTATACCCTACAAGTTTTAGGACCAATAGCAGCCTAATAATCTAAAAATCGGACATTGTAGTCATTACTGTCCGTACGGACACTTACTACAACGCATATTTGAATGGGGATTCAAATTTTTGCACACTGCAGTTTTCTTCCTTTTCTGTCAATTTTTCATTTCGAAAAAATAACTTGTGAGAATTCTACAGACTTATCCTTCACTTTTAAGCTATTACTGCAAATTTCAAATATTTTTGACTCTTTCAGGTGGATCACTGATAGTGGCTTTGTCTTATTTCGTCAAGAACTTGTTTTTATAGCACCAAATTAAGGTAATACCCGTGCTGATATTTGTTGAATTCAGTGAGAAATATGATCGCATAATGGCAATGTCAAATGCCATGACCTGTCCACCGATTTGCTCGATTGATATATGAACAAAATCCTGCATAAAACATCTTCTCATCAGTTTGCTTTGTTGTCATAGTCATCATACAGGTTTTCAATGTTTAAGTGGTTCTTTATACCTTAAACTTAATTTGCATTCTTTTGCTTCTTTGAAGGTTGGATAACAGTCCTAGCCAAGTGGATGAAGTCTAACGTAACAACATTAGCCTCGCATGCAGCCCGTGCCTTAGCAAACTTGGACAGGGATAGCTGCAGGGAAAAGTATGATGACGGAGTCTACATTTTGCACCCACAATCCAGAACAAGGTCAGTCCCTGAAACATTGTGAGAGACATCATGTGTAATGAATGAACATGACAAACTTTAAACTAGGATTTTATAAGTAAATAACATGTGTTGCTACATGTAGATAGTTAATTTTTTCATCAATGCAGGCCACCTTATGAAGCTGACATTGTATTCGTCCATGGCTTGATGGGTGGCGCTTTCCACACCTGGCGACAGCAGGACCCTGACAGCAGGAAGGGAGAGAAATATAAAACAAAGGGCAATTCCTCTAACAAAGAAACCAAAGCAAACTCTAGCAGGCCAGATGCTCTAATAACAAACTGCCAAATTTGGCAGAGAAGGTCGGATGGGGAAAGCAGTTTACAAATGCAATCATAAATAACTTGAACAGGAAAGGAAAATGGACAAACAGGTACAATAAGGGTCATTTCGAGTACTGATAGGAATGTCTCAATTCAAAAGACCTGCAATACAAGTGCAGAATTGAGAATGAGTCCAGCTTGGTAATGTCAGCCCTGAGTGCTTGCAACAAGGATATACAGACTGTTTGGCCAAGTCATGATTTGTTTCTTCACAGAGCTAATTAGCAATGTTGGCTACGTAAAAGTCATATGGTTTTAAACCTAAGTGTCTAGAACATGGCAACCATTAGCTTTTTTTATTTCTTTAGGCTTAACAACATCATACCATTGTAATTAAAGTTTATACGTATTATAACTACTTAAAAAACAACATGAAAGGTGTGGGCTCAAAAAAAATGGAGTAATCTGGCAGGGAAATCTGGCGGGAACTCTGACATAAAGACTGAAATACATTAGGGCCGTTCACTGGTATCCACATTAACACAGTCCTCTGTGGCCCAGTGGTTTTCTCACGCGTAGAAAGCGCGAGGCTCCGGGTTTCGAGACTGTGTATTTTTTCGTCTTTATTTTAGTTCTGTGCTCGCCAGTTGTTCTCCGAACTTCTATATATATTTACCATTTACTTTCTTGGGTTTGTATCATTTACTTGATCCTCGCGTGCATTGAATTGAGTTTCACTTCGTCATAGATTCTGCTTGAATCATTATCACCTTTGATACAATCGGTTGATGGCTCATTACCTCAATATAATGTGAGATAGCTCTCTGAGTAACCAATCAAAATAGTGCTTCTATTCTTTGGGCATCAACCATACTACCATTCTTACAGTTACAGTATCTCTGATTTGCTCAGTATATGTAAATCATTTTCCAAGTAACCATCAAAAGCGGCGAAGTATTTCTGATGGATCGTCAGGTAGCACCATTAAGGTTCACACTGACAGGCAAAGTTTCAAAGCCCACTGGAATGGATTAAAAATCACACAAGTTTGCACCACACCATTTTGGCCCACTAGGAGTAAAGAAGCTCCCCAAAGAACCCACACTCTGAAACAATTCATAACTTTGTTGATTCGCGTACCATCAAATCTTTTGTAACATAACTATACGCACCTACAACGCTGGGTCCTTGATATCTCACAATGACCTCAGCGTGTGATGTCATACGCTTATCAATGACTCGCTTTTGTGACGTTTTCCAAGACTACAGATTTCAAATTTGAATAAATAGTGGGCCCTGAACCCGGATTATTTTTTCTGATGAGCCATGCGGAAACTGTAAATGGCGAGAGCCATGATGGTGATGAAATGCAAAACAACAAGGGCAAGGTGCTAGTAACAACACTCCTAATATTCTCATACAAGGTAACCATGGGTACTATGGTAACAGAACAGTATACAAATTCCAACACACTGAATGGATAAAATTCCTTGCGAAATTACATTCGAACCCGGGCCTCAAACCAGCTTTCCCGTTTACCTTTACGCAAGTCATCATCTCAATCATACAATTGTCATGGCGCTCTTTGGTTCTCTACGTCGCATTTTATATTTTCCCTTTGATTCTACAATTAACTAACTCGGACAATCATTACGTATTATATTGACACTTTGAAGTAAAGCCAGAAGGGGGGGCTGGGAGGGTGGCTTTTAGTGCTGTGAAACGGGCCATGCATGTCATGTCCCACCCATGCCCACGGTTCGGCTTAGCACCGGTTCACCGCCTTTCGCGGTACTGCCACAACGGCTTTGCAGCAATGCACGAAGATGATTTTAGATTGGCCCCATAACGTTACGAAACTGAGGTGAAGTGTACGCCTCAACTCGCATTTTAATTTGAATAATACTATTTAAAACAAAAGTCAATATGAGAATCATCACACCCTCGGGCCGCGCACTCCAAATAGTCCTGACTATACTGACAGTGCACTGACAGTAATTTACGCCATGTATTTGTCACATGTTATGCTTTGCGGAGTGGGAGCTACTGGGCTGGGGATTCCCCACAAATCATAACCCATGGCATGCATGACCCTCGACGTACAAACTACTACTAGTGTCTTCAAATCCTCGATATGTTAATTTAATTGGCCCTAAGTTAAAATTATAAAGAGGCCCTCTTGAACGAAATAAGTAGGATCCGAACGCTCGCAAGGAAAATCACGCAAGTACACGAGTGAACCAGGCCAAGGGTTGATAAAGGTACATGTCATGGAAGTCTCATTGTTGACGAGTGGGTTGGTTAAGTCATGAAGGTTACCTTAGGCAGGCTTGTTTCCATATAAATTTAGGGTCAAAAGTAGGTCTAATTATATCAATAAGGTGGTGTATTTTTACCTTTTGGCTTGAACACGGCGCGGCAATACCACGGTTTTCTTTATGATTAGGCCTAAAAGAAGTTCCCAATATCAACAGACGACATCATCAAGATCATATCATGATAATGACGCATACCGTTGACCAGCAGCCAAATCACCTTAAACTACGAAGTAAGCACATATCCGCTGTATGCAAAAGACGAATTGCTTCTGAGTAATCCGTGTGGCCATAATGCATTTTGTAATATATTCCATGATTCTGACATGCTATCGATCGATGCATTCATTCATGCATTGGTACCATCGTGACCATGGTCCATGGCTGACAGTGTATTCTGTGACTGTCACGTCACTCACAATGAAAATGCACATCGTCATCTTACACGTGAAAAATATTCATATACTTGGATTATCTGGACATCAGACATATCGATTTTCCAGAACTAACGATATGATTATATATTAAACATCCAGCACATTACGAGGACACGTAACAACTTTTATTACGTGTCCTTTGTTCTTAAAAATCCCGGGTAAACTTATCTGAGCGGTGCCCCGTAACAAGAATAACAAATCCTGCTGTTGATTTGCATAAAACTTGCGGATTGTATTCAAAGCTGCGCAGTGATTGGTCAAATGTTGTTGTTGTCAACCGTATAACGTATGGGAAAACCTGACTCGAGAAATCTTCCATTTTTTGTCGTAGGTGAGATATATGTTGCAAAAAAAAAGAATGATGCATTGCACTGAATTGTAAGGGGAATTTCTGGTCAAAAATCCTTAGAAAAGACAAACGTTTTGAGTACAGTTCAGTTGATGAATGAGGGGTTAAACAACCTTGTCAGCTAATGTTTTGGGGTGATTGTTTTGGATCGTCTGTTAATTGTTTTGGTTCTCATCTCGTCATTTTCCCTCGAGGGGCTGACGCCCCCCTCGGTAAAATTCCTCGAACCAAAACAATACCTCCGATCCAAACAATCACCCAAAACATTATCTGCGCGGTTTTTCCTCTAAGTATACCATACTTAAAAGTAAATAAACTTCATTGTCTGGAACAAGTGGGGAAATTGGACTCACTTCCTGGGAAATTTTGCTATTGGAGGGGAATTTTTGACATTTAATAAAGGAATCACGTACAACTAGAGATTATGTCAAGGGGGTGCAGAATGGTGACGTATTGTGCATTTGGGTGTAAAGAAGTACACAAATTTGGCATAGAGGTAGTATTGACATGCTACACCGAAAATCTGGTCTAGGGGCCAAATTACTTTCCTTCCAATATGGCCGCCATTTTCAAAATGGCCGCCACCCTATAAAAAGGCATTAATTATGCAACTAATGTGGTTGTAAACGTTTATTATATAGGTCAGATATACTTGGTTCTAACGTTTAAATCAATATTTCTGTATGTGCACACCAAAATCGGAGCTTAATTCAAAATGGCGGTCACACTTTGGGGCCTAAATTCAGTGGCTGCCGCTCACAGAAAAAAGCTGCTTAGTTTGTAGTTTACAGTGCTAACCATGGTTTCGTTTGATTTTCTAAAACCTTGGGCCCTCAACATATCTAAACCTACATTTTATTGTTGTAAAATAGCCAATGTACATGATATCAAAAATGGCTGCCATATTCAAAATGGCTTCTCAAATTTACAAATAGCAGCTACGGTAACCTTGATATTTTAAAGGTAGTATTGATTTTATGTGTCAAGTTTAATCCCCATTCTAAAACATAATTGGTGTCCTTGGTTGGTTAAGCATTTTACATTTTGGTCTGTGTGTACACATAAACAATATGGCTGCCATGTTTCAAAATGCTGCTAAATATTTTTTTTAATTTTCGGTTTTTTTGTTTTTTAAAATTGACTTCATTTGTCAAGTTGTACCTCACAGGTCCTATGCCATTCTACCAGGATCATCTTTTATGTGCTGCCTTGTCCTGCCAATGTCTATTTAACAACTGTTATTATATTCAAAATAGCTTGCTTATGTCACTTTGTTGGTTAGTATTAATAGGGGTTATTAATTCAGGTTTACAATGGACCAACCACATACTAGAAAATGGATGTGGTCACGTGAGACAATTACTGTTTAAAATTACCAAAGTATTTTTGGTTTTTTCAGTTATTCATTTACCCATTCGTTCTTCATTTTGTTTTTTGTGATAACTTGTAGAACCCCATTCTATATTGTATGCATACATCCCTTCATATTTTAAGACTCTAGTCTAGCGGTAGTTGTTCTGTTAGTGGATGATGGTGTAATAAGCAGATACTAACAATAATTAATCTATCCCAGCTCCCTGCACACATGAAGAAGCAGGCTTCTACTTCATGCAGCCCAATGCTGCTGCTCAAGGATACCAAGGGGTCATGCGTACTACTCGTGGACACAGACGTGTGATTTTTTCTGTAGCCTTGTTCCGCCTCAGCCCTCACTGAACTACTGGCTAGCATTTGGGTAACCGAAAGAATTGCAGATTCACACCAGCACATACTTTTGCCCAGACCCTAGGACCAGAGAACCTCTTTGTCTCTTCTATTTTTCAACACTCTCCGGTTGCCAAATGAAAGAACACCGTATGGAACACAAAATCTTCCCTGATGTTGTACACCGTTTTGCAACCTTAGGAAGAACTTCCACCTTAAGAAGATACCTTGAAGGAACTAATGCCAACATTGAAGATTTGTTAACCTCATGTACAACAGAACAAGGTCCATTGAGTCATTCCCCTACCTCAGATGCACTGTTTCAACACTCAAACAAGAGCATCATATCAGGCAGGCCCATTGAGGTACCAGATCCAGCTGACTGGGGTCGGAAATTGCAGCTTCACAGTCATGTATGGACAAACCTTGCCAGAGGGAATCAAAGCCATACATAGCCAGGTTCAAAAACTGCTGAATTTGTGGCTGTAATGCAAATAATAGAAGAGAAGATGTTTTGTGGTACAATGTCTGGCTGCTTCACTGAATCTGCAAGCCTTGTCTGTGAATGTTGCTCCAACATGGAAGGACACTGAATGCGCACGGTCCTTGTATGTGCATTGTTGCGCCAACATGGGCAGACCAGAGATGTTCCTTGTCTGTGGTGCTGGTCTACAATTACAGGTAGTGTAATGATCTGCTTCCAGGTTAGCCCCACTTCTGCAAGGAAACTTTGGATCATCCGATTCTGGTTCTGAACCTGTTGAGACATCGCATTAGCCCATGAGGAGTCAGCTCCAAGTGGGTGATGCTAATCAGGTTCAATACCATAGAGTCATTCCATCAGGTTGGGAACTCAAAGTGTGGCATGGCTCTGTATCATCAAAAGTATCACTTACTTTTTGATTAACAGTTATTAATGTAAGATGGCACCTTGCCGGTGTGTAAGGAAATGAAAAGTTGTACACCTACGCACGTGTTGTCTTTGTCCGAGTATGATAGAAAACATGCCGTTTGATGGACATTAGACTCGGTGTCGGTGTTACGTCTGAATTTCACAAATTCAAGTTTTTAGACATTTACAGTATGAATTTGTCAAAATGATTTTGGAGTACGAACTGGAGAGGGCATAAAAGTCACCAGAACAAAGATGATTATGTTAATTGTGACCAAATAAGCAAATATTGCAAGATTGTGTTTGTTGTTTTGACATGGCGTCTATGTTACGTCGCCTTATTAAGCATTGGGTTCCTCACCATTTTCAGTTCTGATGAGTAGGTGTGGTAATATTTACCAAAACTTAAGTTTTCTTGTTGCAGTGTGTGTCCCTAAATATATACATTTAGTTAGTTTGTATGATTATGCACTCTTTTTGTCACTTGTACCAAAAATTGTGGCAAAAAAAGATGTTGTGACAATAAATATTCACATTTAAATTTGTCACAATTTGATGGGGAATTGGGGGAATGCCAAAAGTACACAAACACTAAATACTTGTAGTATCAGCGACACAAACTGCAACATGTTAAAACTTCGTGGAGTGGTTGTAAATCCCCACACATAGCAGAAACCAATACCAAATGCAAAAACCCATATGTATAAAATGTGGACTAACATCGACATCGCAAAAAATGAACACATCTACCATTTCACTGTTATTTGGTTACAAACTTCAAACAATTAAACTTTGCTTAGTGCATTTCATACTCTTTCATTATACACAAAAATTATTTTTAATCAATTCATATTGTAAATGTTAATAAAAGGAGAATTTGTGAAATTCAGTGTAACACAGACACCGTGTATAAGTCATCAAACAGGCATGTTTTCTATCAACCTCGGACAAGACACATTGCGTATGTCTACAAAACTTTGTCAATTTCTGCACCACCCAAAAGGTGCATCTTAATGAAATAACTGTATCAAAAGTAGTGAGACTTTGATTGATACAGAATCCATGTACACTTGAGTCCTAACCCTGATGGAATGGACCCGATATGTTACTTGAGTTGATAGCAAGTTATTTCTTTCCACAAGGCGACTCTCTTAAACTCCTTTGCGACTTTGCAAGGTAGGTTGGACTTGGCTTTGAGAAATCTCTCTGGATTTAAGGCAGTTAGCAGCTGGTCTCTTCAGATACCATAGGGTGTTTCACCAGTGATATTTGGCAGTACGCTCTGCATGCTCGACACTACAAC